>JARHVA010005443.1:752500-862500 GCA_037957365.1 Torreya grandis | reverse complement strand
CTTGAAACAACCAAGCCACTTTACCAACTCACCCACATCTCATTGGTAACATATAACATATATTTACAAAAATATATTATATTACAAATAATAGTTATATTATATTTATTAAATAATTATAATATTGATTTTTGGTAAAGCAAGGTTTTGTAAAGTTCATGTATGTGTTCAATTTTTAAATTTAATTTTTTTAAAATTATAATATATTAATTTAATAACATATTATTATTTTTTGATAGGTTTTATGGATTATAGGCCCCTACCCGATAAAAATAGAGAGCAAAATAAATTTCCCTAGCTTGATAGCATAAACCATCAAGGCATGGGGCCACCAACATAACTGAATACATAGTCATCAGAAATAGACATTATATATTCTGAAAGTTTCTAGAAAATAACCTTTACAAACTAATAAAGAGAAACTTATATATTATGAATTATTCAACTATGCACTAGCCAAAAACCTACATACAAAAAACATCCACATTTTAGTCCAACCAAATCACCTCAACGCCACTCTTAATAACAACCAAAAATTCACTATCCATCATAGCAAGCTTAGTACCAAGCCCCATCCTCAGTTTCTACATTTTCTAACTTCAGATTGGATGATACATGTTCCACCACCTTCACCATCTAACCAACCTCACTAGAGGTCATAATCAAGAGACACATGGCCAATGTCTTTCTTTTCTGATGATCCATTACCACCTTCCTCTTAGGTCCTTTATCTGTAAGCCAAGGAGGAGTAGGAAAATGACCATGTATAAACCCTCATATTAGAGTCTTCATTGCCTTAATCTTCTCTATCTCCCTACAAATCATATGCCACTTGGACATCTAAGGTTGGGGATCTGTAAATTCTTCTAACTAAGGGAGAACTACTCACCACTCTTCATAATGTCACCACTAGAACACAGATTATCTAATTGTTGAAAAAAACTCAATAGAGAAACATAATATTCCTCTAAATCCCTAAACATACAAAGTGAAATATAATCCAGACCATCATTCCTTGAAAAGAGGGGCTCTTTAAATGAGTCAACCTTCACCTTATCAATTTCCTCCATCGATCTTCCCTGACAGACTGGGCAAACAAAGAAGGAGATGAGATCTTTCACATGATCTTTATCTGATAACACCAATAGATTACTAGCAAACAAATATACCATATATAAATTGACCTTTACCCTTTTGCCCATTACAAGTAATTCACCCCATCACCTTTTCAACATCTTATACCATCTCTTGAGTTAGAATCCTTAAAACATTCCTCAGTCATGTTCTTAACACCTTTCCTATAAAACTTATCTACCTTGTATCTCCATCAAAGCACATCAACCAAACTATGGTTTATACTAACTCAAAATCCATAACTAAGCCTACTAAAATCAACTCTGTACCCCTTATTTCACAAAGGAAAGCATGATATAGGCCATCCTCCCAAGGCTTCACACAAGAAAAAATATCCAAGAAAGATTAACACACTCAATCATAAATGCTCTCATCATTTTTCTTACCTCCTCCTCCTCCTTCCATGATCGATGAATGGACCACTTACAATAGATCCATTGATTCAATCTCAATACAATCATTCCAATGTTCTTTGTAATTATTGACCCTCACTTCTTCCACTTGATCTATGCCCATGTTGGCAAAAAAATTGGCCACCCTATTATTTACACTAAAGCAATGGGCACTTGACTAACCTCTAAACTAATTCAACATCATCCATTCCTAGGCCAAAGTATTTTATAGGCACTAAGCAGTAGCCTTTTGCTTAACTATAGCTAGAATCACCACCTGGGAATCTCCTTCAATTTCCAAATATTTCACCCCACAGTTGAGAGCTAAGGATATACCTAAAACTACTACTTGAGTTGTAGCTTCATTATTAGTCATATCCATAAATTTATAAGATGTTACCCTAATTAAATACCCAATACAATCTTTAATCACACAACCAGCTCCATAGGCTCCCAAATTACCATAACAAGCACCATCAAAGTTGAGTTTGTACTAAACTGAATGTGGGGCTCTCCAAACAGTCGAAGTTCGATTATTCTTATTTATTGGAACTACTATCAACCCTTTAATGGGGAAGGAATGATAAAATTCTATTTAGCACACATCTTCATATCTCACTAAGATAACTTCCCTTGATTTTGCTTTAGATGAGATGAAACCACTTATGAAATAGATAATTCCATCTCATGTAGAACCACATGAAGGGTCTCTCTTTTTCTTAAATGTTGTGAGCATTCCTTTCTTTCCAAATAGTTCAAATTAAAATATTTTGACTACATCTCCACAAAAATTATAATGAGTTCTTGACATCTCCGATTGGCTAAGAATAAAAATCATTTTAAAAGTATGAAGGCCAAGCCCATAGCCAATTGATTTTAAAACAAAGCCAATAGTAACACCAAACTATAAAAGGACATTCAAATAAAAGATGATCCATATTTTTTCATAGTATTTTCACATACAACACCTCTAGGGACCCACAAAACCCATATTCCACAATCTATCCTGAGTCAAAATATGCTTCTACACTGCCAACCATGTAAAAGCACCATATTCCTACAAACATTCCTACTCCCAACATAGAAAGTGAACCCAGGCCAAAATTTCATTTGTTAACTCCTCCATTTGATAGCCTAACCTCGCCTCATAACTCCTCAATTTCACTCTAATCCACTACTACTGATCATATTTATTATTGATAAAAAAAATATCCTCTTAGAAAGATAATTTTATAGTGCCCTTCCTTGTTCCTCCAGAATGGGAATATTGCTTAGAATTTTCCATTTCCAACCTAAACTCACTTCCCCAAGTTTAAAATCTAGATAATCAATCACATTACTACCCCATAGATTCATCAACACTTCCTAAAAAATTACCCCTTTAGCACATACTACCAAGGGCTTATGACCATTCCATGAATCCAACCAAAAATCTACCTTTCTCCCATTATTCACTATCCACAAAACATGATTGGAAGCCAAAGGTCTGTATTTTAGTAATAAATTCCATACAAGAGAACTTCTGAGCAGATTTGCCATTGCCACCATACTCATTAGATCATCACTAACCATATACTTAAATTGTAAAAAATTTCATCAAATATTTTCAGGTCGAGAGACCATCATCCACACTAATTTATCTCCCAGTGCTAGATTATGTAATTAAACATCTTTGATGCCTACTCCCCCCATTTTCTATTGTTTACAAACTTTTACCCATTTCATCAAATGTATCTTATTTGACTCTCTTTACCCTTGCCAAAAAAAATATTTCATTAATTTATTCAAATTCTTCACCACTTGCCTCGGAGGAAGAAGAACTGAGAAATAATGTGTTATAAGAGCACTCAAAATATCTTTAATTAAAGTGATATGCCATGCCAAAGATAGCCATTTCCCTTTCAACAAGGAAATCTTAACCTTAAATTTTTGGATTGGCTCTTATAAAAAACACTATTTTCCCACTCCCAAAAAAAGGGGACCCCCAGATACTTATTGGGTAACTTAACAATCTTAAATCCCAAAATCAATGCCAAGTTATCTTGACCAAGTAGAACACAATTAATAAAATAAATTTACAACTTACCTTCATTCACCAGCTACTTAGATGCATGTTCATAATTCTTAAGAGTTGATTTAAATTCTCCCACTTCCTCCACTGATGCTTAACCAAAAAGAAAGGTATCATCAACAAATTGATGATGAGAAAGACTATCCATACTATCCACCACTTTGATGCCCTGAATCTTGCCAATTGCCTTAACCTAACTGACCGCTCTCCCTAAGTCCTTCACCATTAAAATGAAAATAAAAGGAGAAATGGGATCCCCATGAAGTAAACCATGCAATGCTTCAAAAATCCTATAGGACTGCCATTAATCAACAATGAAAACCTTGGACCTGAAATGTGGCTGAAAATCCATTCGAACCATTCTCTGTTTAACACAAATTTCCATAAAATATTCAAAAAAGATAAACCAATTTACCTTATCATAAGACTTACTATATTATCCAATTTTATTATAAATCCTTTCTAGCTATTATGTGATAAATAATGAATAATATCATGAGCCATAATTATTACTTTTTGAATATTTCTCCCATGGACAAAGCCAACTTGTTCTTGAGAAATCAAAATTTCTAAAAGCAGTTCAAGCCTACTTGCCATTGCTTTAGAAATAATTTTATAGACTATATTATATGGATCCATTGGTATAAAATTACTATAAGAGGCCTACAATTCACCTTTAGGAAACAATGTTAAAAAGATAACATTCAAATTCAGGGCCACCTTTCTTCTAAACCTAGATTCCTCAACCATATCCAAAACATCCCTTCCAACCACTTTCCAGAAAGCTGAAAGAAGGTAGCTATAAATCCATCAAGACCTGGGTCTTTCTTATTTGCCATAAAAAAACTACCACCCAAATTTCAACTTGAAATTCATTTCATCCATGGTCAAAGCAGGTATCAATGCTAGATGAGATTTTTGAGCCAAAATATTCTGTCTATCTTATCTAGTTAGCAAAGATTAAAAAAAGCCCATTACCTCTACCCTAATTTTTTTTGGATATTCCACCAATTCCTCAAATTCTGACTTGATACAAGCAATGTGAGTTTCACTCCTCATCTTCAAAGAAAGGTGAAAAAAGGTTAAATTATTATCACCTTCTTGCAACCAATTATTTTTGGATTTTTTATTCTATTATATTTATTCATGTGCGAAAGATCTTCATACTCCTTCATGAGAAATTTTTCCTTGGCATAGGCCTAGAAATCCATCCCAACCAAGGAAACTTGTTCATTTAGAAAATTTAACTCAGTCTCAATCCTTACCTTTTTTTGAAAGATATTATTAAAATGTTCATTCCATTTTTTGAGCCATCCATTCATATACTGAAGTCTTTTACACATTTAAAACATTAGTGAGATAAGCGGCAAATGATAATTTGCCACCAGTTCTAAAGTAATAGATAAAGAGAATAATCCCTTAACCACATTAATTTAAATTTTAAAGGGCATATATTTGAAGGCTTATCACATTCCACCACAAAATTAATTGGAAAATGATTCGAACCCAATAATGATAAGACCTAACTATTCACCCTCCAGTTACTCTCTGTCCAATTTTTATTTATCAAGAATTTATCATGACATTCAATGATGTTCTTAGTACGCACTCTCCTAGTGTTCTAGGGGAACTAGTGAGATTTTGGCACCACATCCTAAAATTATTTATTCTACACAAAGTTACCAAAACCTTGAAGAACTTACAAAGAAAATGACACCCTCCCCATTTTTTCATTAGGGTTTAGAATTACATTAAAATCACCCCCAAAACCGCCTTGTTGTTTGAAAAGCTTATTAAAAGTTCAAACAAAATCAACCACCACTAATCCTTCAATACTCCTCTCATCAGACCATACACATGTTTCAACAAATATTTGATATTAGAACCAAATCTAGAAATTCTATACTTATGCCAATTATTTCAAAATTATAAAAATTCAATCCTAGACATTAGAGGAGACCAAATCACCACCAAACCTCTTGACACCATAGTAACTCCCACAAAGACCCCATTATACTAATCCAACTAGAATCCATTAAAGAAGCAGCTTCTATTAAACTCAGCTTAGTTTTTTGCAGAAGAAAAACATCTTGTCTCTCCACACAAAGGATATGCTTAACCAAGTGTCTCTGGTGAGGGGTAGTTAGGCCCCTAACATTCCAAGAGATAATATTCATTTCCCAAGAGAGGGTATTTTCATCCCCTACCTTCCATAATACACAAAAGTTCTAAAGTACCTTGTTTACCTCCCAGAACTTCCACTGTCACCTTTTCCTTCTTATATTTTCAACCTCTTTTCTTCTTGGGTCCCCATTTTGGATGATCAAAGGGACACTATTTTTATAATACTGACAATACTTTCATAGAATTAAGTTCCCCTTTTGAGTCTTCTTCATGTTCACCCTCTAAAATAATTAAATCTTCTTCCACCACCCAGCCTTCTATTCTTTCCCCTCAATCCTTATCTACCCTAGGCTTCTTTACCTCACACTACTGAGAATGTTTCAATAAGGATTTAATAGATTAAGATTCGTGTTCAATAAAATCACAACTTTTCAACATAGTCACTAGTGAAATCATCATCTCTTGCACAAGATTTGATAAAGGTGCCTTTATTTCTCTAATTTTCAAAGTTTGAATCTTTAGAGGTATCTCTTTCTCACTCGATGTCACCTTTAAGAAACCCCTACCTATAGGCCTTATAACCTAACCCCTATTTTAATTCTAGATTGCCACTAGGGTTTCACCAAAATAAATTTAGTTTGAGGAGAGCTCAATCCCATTATACAATACTTCTGATTATGATCTAAAAAATGACACTTAAAACATTTGAATGGAATTCTTTCTAAATCAACCATTTGCTTCCATTCTCACCCTACAAATTTAATTCAAGATACTCTCTCAAATCTCCTTATCCAAATCCATGGAAATCCTCACCCTTGCATAATCCACCCTTCCTCCTTCAATGGCCATCTCATCAATCTCAATCAAAGATCCCAATAATCCTCCTAATGTTTCCAATCAATCATTTCCCCAATATTCCAATGGCAAACCATAAAATCTCATCAAAACTAAAAAACTCCATTCATAACTACCAATAGATCAATATTAGGGCTCCAATTTTATGTCCACATCCTAATGCCATTTAAATACCAAAAAGGCAATCCCAAGATCTTCACATTCTTGTTTTTATAATAAAATACCACTACAAAAAAATGTTTAGGTAAGAAGCTTACCTTTTTTCTAGGGTCCCAGTTATCTTTGATCCAACTTTCAATTTCCCTAATCACCAATCACTTCCCCACACATTTACAAATTAGGGTTTGGTCAATCAAAGTATTGACATTTCATATAAATTCATCCAATCTCTAATCAAGAACCCCCTATTCTCCTATTTTCAATATGTCCTCAGTGTGAATAGAAGCTTGATCTTAATCAACCCTATCACTCTCCCCTAAAATAGAAGCCCTTTTTTATTGAGATCCTCCCAAAGGAATCACATTTTCCCTGGACCCTATTGACTTGATCTCCTCCTAAACTTATTCTAACCTCCCACCAGTCTACCTCTCCACCTCTATCTTTTTACCTTTCCAACATTCCCTCTTCTTTTGAAAACTCTCCATTTCCTCCCACCAATCCTTCACATATCCAATCTGTTCCTCTAGATCTCTAATTCTATCCTTATTACTATGATTTCCCTAACTAGTCAAATGAGATAGCCCCACCTTTTCTTTTAGTTGTTATCATTTCCCCATTTACCATTGTTCTCATGCCTTTGACTTCCCCCTCACTTGCACTTGCTCTTTTCCTCATGCCTTGGATAGACAATCGTTAAAATGCATTTTAAGATTTTGTGATTTGGTAGTGTGTGCATAAAATGTAAAATAGTGAAACTAAATGGTATATTGAAAAGACACCTAAATATACTATGTGATCTCTTTTATGCATGCAAGTAACAAAAAGTGAAAGTGTGAGCTAATTACTATCATTTAAGTACTAATTATAACTTTGAAACATAGTACAATGTTATTTTAGATGATATTATATGCATAGATTACATAATAGAGTTGATAGTGTCACTTCTATACTATAGAAGTAAGAGTCTAAAAAATAACTACGTCGACTATGTTGACCTAGTTTTATAGACAAAATATAGAATATAGAACTACATCAACAGACTCGACCTAGTTGATTTTACAAGGGTAGTTTTAAAGACTACAAATTATGAAAAACAAAACTATAAAAAATGCTAGAAATTATAGAGAAGGATATAAAGGAACCTTGGTGGGTTGGAGGATGCAGAGGAAAATAAGATTATTATTGAAGTACCCTTATTTGTAATTGCCAATTCTGCTAATTGTGTTGATTGAGTTAACCTAGCTTTAGATATCTTTTTTCTAAAAAAATGTACTATTTTGATAGGGTCAACCTATTATGATAATCTATATGTTTAAAAGTGTACAAGGTTGACTAGGTCGACCTAGTAGTCTAAACTAGAAGTCTAAAAATGTACTAGGTCAATTGGGTCAACCTAGTAATCTAAATAGGAAGTGTAAAAATATACAAGATCAACTAGGTCAACCTAGTAGTTTGTATCTAATGAAAAAATTGTACATACATAATAGAGTAATCTTGATGTGACTGTGTGTTAAACCTATGTACATATGTTATAATTGTTCGACATTGTCGACCTAGTATTGTAAATATAGAGAAATAAAATGATAAAATAATGAAAAATGTGAAATAAAATATACAAGGGTCAAATTCACATTAGGTTGACCATAATGTATGAAATTAGAAATGCATCATGTCTATAAATCAATCCTAATTCGACTAAGATAGATTATACCATACACTTTTGATTTGGGACACATTAGATAATTAGGAACATGAACAATACGAGGATCGACTACACCTGATTAAGGGATATCCTATCACAATACACAATGATAGGGAGGGTTTTGAAACCTCCAATCAAGCATAATCATGAAATAACTCTAAGAAAGTCCTATGTTTTATATTTACTAAAATAATAACAATTAAAGTAAAATATAATCTAGTGCTCATCAAATCTTATGGCATAAAGTGGGCGTTAGAAATAATAAAAGTAAACATGTATAAGAGACATATACTCATGTCAATGTATATAGAATCTTAATGAATGGAAGATAAGTAGAAATGAATATTTATCTACTCTTTAAAAGGAGGAACAAAGTTAGGAATACTTACCTTTAAAGACAAACCCACCAAGCCTCAATCTCTCCCTTGGCCAAAGTGCTTTGAATTAGGTTGTTGTGGTATGTAAGGATGACAAAGACAAATCAACTATAGGATATAAAACCTATAAATGCATGAAAAATACTTATCTACAAGACAATATCTATATCTCCAAAGAAATTATGAACCCCTAATCTTGTTCCTCAAGTAGAATGGTGGATAAGCAAATGCACAAGAACTCTTACTTCTTTTCTTCTCTAAATAATCGAAAAATTAAATTGTATATATAGGAAGATTTAACCCTAATCCCTTCTAAAAGTTTCATCCAATAGGGTCAAATCAATTGACCTAGCACAATTTCAGATAAGAATTCACTAGGTCATGCGCTAGGTGGGCTAAGAGCCAACTTAGACCGTAAATGAATTTTACCCAAAATAGTACATGATCAACCCACTCAACCTAGTATAACTGACAGTTGAAATGGGGTCAAGGTTAAGAAAAAGGGGACAAAAGGTATAAAATGACTAGAGAGTGTGAAATAGAGAAAAACAAGCTTAGGGATAAGGTTTTTAGGATACAAGTGTGTAGATAATAATTGGAAAAAGGGATAACAATCCTATGAAACACCAAAGGTCTACACACCCCTTTTGAAATGCACCTCTTAAGGTATGTACTAAAATATATTGAGAATTGATGGGTTCTTTCAAGATAAAAAGTTTAAATAAACTATAAAATTTTGAAAATATTATGTGTATACATATGCCCCACTTAAAGCTCATCATGTTTCATGTGAGTAAAACACAATATGGTGCTTTGGGAATAAAACCTGATAACACGTAATGCTTATGTTAAATAAAATGTAGTAAGTATAAAATAATATGAATGAAAGGAGAAAATTGAAAAACACATACCTTTAATTACCTTAGTATTATAGATAAATAAGGAGACTGCATGAGCGGTGAAGGTGTTCAATGTGAAGAACATCAGGCAAACCTATAGATATTAGTGCAAAAAAAACCAAAAATCAAATTTTTTGTAATATAGGCATATATTATTTTAAATGATTCTCTATGATGTCATGCTTTTAGAACATTTTACGGTTCAAAAAAATGAGTTAGTAGAGACAAAGATATAAGATTTTTAGAAAAATAGCAACTTAAGATTGTTAATGCAAGGTTAAAACCAAAATGATTGAGGGAAAATACATGATAAAAGGATGTCAAATGATTGAAAAATGATTTTAAAATGAATGACAAATGATTATAGAACACAATAAATCACATTGGAAATCATGTAAAACATAAATGGCAAAACGGAATGTAGAACATACTATATCATGTTGGGAAGTAAAACATAAATAGAAAAAAGGAATGTAGAACATACTAAATCACATTGGGAAGTATGTAAAACATAAATGAAAAATTAAATATCAATGCAAGAAAAATCTTAACAAAGATATGTAAGTGAAACGTAACCCTATATAATATGATCATGTCAAATCACACATAAAGAAAAACATGAATGACTCAGAATGTAATGTAATGCAAGATGTAAGACAAACATGAAGAATTCATATAAAGATAAACATGTAATGATACCAAATTTCATATGTAATATAAGTTAAGTCCACATAAATAAAATAAGAACATCATAGATAAATGAAAATCAAAACCTCTAAATGATGGAAGATTAATCTTAGTGCTTGTTCTAAGATGCAATGTAATATATTTTTTTATTAGTAAAAAATAATTTAATAACATATTATTATATAATATAAGATATAAAATATTGATTTAATAATATAACATATATTTACTATAGTATATTTAATTACAAGTAATAGTTATATTATATTTATTAAGCAATTATATTATATATTATTTATATTATATTACAGACATAAGCCAATACTTCAAAGAAAAAAATCAATCCCACAAATTTCTCCCACTTAGAGTGTTTTATGTATTTGTGCACCTTTAAATACATATACACACTTAAAGATGGATGAGATACTTAATAATTCTTTGTTTTAGCTTGGATAAATTAGTGTCTTGACTTAGCTAAGGACTGTTTCAGATGATTCCAATCATAATTGGGAAGAATAAGAAAACTTTGCTCAATTTGTAATAGTGTAAGTGTGCCTTTGTATATAAAATTTCAAGTGGTATAATGGGTGATGTAACTTTACCTTTATAGTAATCCAAAGTTGAAAACCTCATGCTACATATCTTAAAAATATAAATGAACCTGTAAGGGAGGGACTATAATTGGAAAATGATTTTTAGAAGGGTTAATGGCATGATCAACCCAAGAGTGACAAAAATGTATGCCATTATCGTCCCCTATTGTTTGATCATATCCTGAAGGAACATGTGTGAATTTTGGCTTTTAGAATGTCCATATATATGTTTAAATGGTTATTAACAATTTATAATATTTCTATAGAGATAAGATAGTAATTTAGAAAGGGTTCTTATAGGTTCTTGAGATAGAGTGAAGTGGTGAAATAGATCCAAATTAAGTGCTGAATTCAATCAAAGTGAATATGGCTAAAACAGACATTATCAAGTATTCATGAAAAAATTTAAGTGACTATAGTGGGATAACATGGTCTTAAAGATTCATCGATTGTTGAGTTATTTATTAGAATGTTATTTTTTCCAAATACATTGAATTAATATGACATCTTAATGGCACAAAAAAATGAATGGAGGATGGGATGATAGTAACTTGTAATGTAAGGGATGCCAATAGAATTTCAACAAAAGAAAAAGAGAATTAACTAATTATGGGAAAATAAAAAATGGAAATAATTGTGACTTGTTTAATCATTTTCGTGAGTCTTACTGGCCACCTTATTTAGATTGGAGTGTACTACTAAGAGAGTGGTGTCAGGCCAAAATGGTGTGAGGTGGTTAGAGGTAATGGCCAAAATTGAACCCTTCATATCCCTTTCAAGGGTTTCAAACATGTCCTAAAAGTGCAAAGCAAAAATCAGCTCTATAAAAATCAAAATTTTGATTTCACTTGTCATTTATGAGGGGATTTTTTTTATAAAATTATAAAATAAGGGATATAACTAAGAATTTAAAGTCACACCATATTAAGGTATTCATTGGTTTAATAATAATAATCCTCACGAGTTTGCTCAAAAAATAAACTGTTAGGAATAGCTATTTACATGAGTGTTTGTACTATAATAAATAGTACTATAGATATATTTCATTAGAATATAATTTGTTATTATATTCTGAGTATGTTGTTTGTTGTATATATTTTTCATAACAATAATATAATACTTATGAGCTATTATAGGAGATTGTGAGATATTCTTGGGATATAATATAGGTAGTAGGTTTCCAAGTTTATAGGATATATTCTCCTATATATTTTTATAGTGTTATTTGACAATGTAATAGGAAATAATAGAGTATAATATTATTATTTGTGAGATCAAAATTTTCTATGCACTACTTATATTTGTGTTTGGCTCCCTCATTTTTTAACATAAACCTAGTTAATGTTGACTCGAGAAACCCTAGTTAATATGGGTACCCATAATAATTTAATTTCACAATAATCAACAACAATTTTTTTGGTTCATGTTTGTAGTTATAATAATTAAACTTTACAACAATCAATGTGAATATGAAAAGTTAGAAATACCAACAAGTACATATATATTAAATATACAAAGAGATATCAATCTCAAGGTTATTATTTTTTATTATTCACATACCATATTGACTAATAATTCTATTACGTTCTCCAATTTCATATTAAATCATGGAAAATGATGTCAATCTAGCTATAACACTATGTTGAACTTTAAAAACTCTTTAAAAAAAAAGGTTTGAAATAACATCAATCTAGATATAACACTATATGGAGCTCAAAAAAATATTTCTAGAAAAAATTGTTCAAAATGACAATCAATTTACTTCTCCAACCAAAAAGAAAAAAAAATTTAAGTGACAGTCAAATGAATGTCAAATTTAAGGCTGAATATAAATGTTAAAAATTCATTCCATTACACTCCCTCATTGTCAAGTATTCATTACCAAATTTAAGTGACTACAGTGGGATAACATGGTCTTAAAGATTCATTAATTGTTGATTTATTTATTAGAATGTTATTTTTTTCCCTAATAAATTGAATTAATATGAGACCTTAATGGCATAAAAGAATGAATGGAAGATGGGATGATAGTAACTTGGAATGCAGGGGATGCTAATAGAATTTCAATGAAGGAAAAATAGAAGTAACTAATTATGGGAAAAGAAAAAAAACAAAATAATTGTGACTTGATTGACCATTTTCATGAGTCTTCCTGGCCACCTCATTTAGATTGGAGTTTACTACTAAAATAGTGGTGTTTGGCTAAAATGGTGTGAGGTGGTTAGAGGTAATGGCCAAAATTTAACCCTTCATATCCCTTTCAAGGGTTTCAAACATGTCCTAAAAGTGCAAAGCAAAAATCAACTCTATAAAAATCAAAATTTTGATTTCACTTGTCATTTATGAGGGGAGCTTTTTTAATCAAATTATAAAATAAGGGATACAATTGAGAATTGAAAGTCACACTATATTAAGGTATTTATTGGTTTAAGAATAATAATCCTCACGAGTTTGCTCGAAAAATAAACTATTAGGAATAGTTATTTACATGAGTGGTTGTACTATGATAAATAGTACTACAGATATATTTCATTAGAATATAATTTGTTATTATATTCTAAGTATGTTGTTTATTGTATATATTATTGGTAACAACAATATAATACCTATGAGCTATTATAAGAGATTGTGAGATATTCTTGGGATATAATATAGGTAGTAAGTTTCCTAGTTTATAGGATATATTCTCCTATATATCTGTATAGTACTGTTTGACAATGTAATAGGAAATAATAGAGCATAATATTATTGTTTGTGAGATTAAAATTTTCTGTGCACTGCTTATATTTGTGTTCGGCTCCCTCATTTTTCAACATAAACCTAGTTAATGTCAACTCGAGAAACCCTAGTTAATATGGGTACCTATAATAATTTAATTTCACAACAATTGACAACAATTTTTTTGGTTCATGTTTGTACTTGTAATAATTAAATTTCACAACAATCAATGTGAATATGAAAAGTTAAAAATACCAACAAGTACATATATATTAATTATGCAAAGAGATATCAATCTCAAGGTTATTATTTTTGATTATTCACATACCATATTGACTAATAATTCTATTACCTTCTCCAATTTCGTATTAAATCATGAAAAATGACATCAATCTAGCTATAACACTATGTTGAGCTTGAAAAAATATTTTTGAAAAAAAATATTTGAAATGACATCAATCCAGCTATAACACTATATGGAGCTCAAAAAAATATTTGTAAAAAAAAAATGTTCAAAATGACATCAATTTACTTCTCCAACCAAAAAGAAAAAAACTTTTAAGTGACGGTCAAATGAATGTCAAATTTAAGATCGAATATAATTGTAAACAATTCATTCCATTACACTCCCTCATTGTCATTGTAGAATGCCTATCAACTAATTGCCATCACTCCCCATCACAAATCTTAGTCCACCTATTTTTTTGTTCTTTGGAGTCAAAGATAAATAAGGATAGTTTTTTTTTTAGGTTGCCTTCCTCTCTTCCTTTGTGTTTTTGGTAAGAAAAATCTATGTATTTTTTTGAAATTCAAGTAGATATACTCTAGTAGTACTAAGTTAATTAGAATTTTGATATTTTATTAACATATTTTACTGTACACCTTTAGAGTTTAAACTCTGATGAGGACTACACTCATGTAATATTTAAGAGCATAACAATTATAATTATAACTTGCAGATCATAATTTGTGTGATAGCATATGCATTCCCTATAGTCATATTATCAAATACACAAAAACGTTTCATATTGATTTCCATTGCAATATAACAAAATTTATTTAAAGCCGAATGGATTTATTTTGCAAAATATCCTCAACTAAAATTTTGTAACTTTGTTTGGCTAATTTGGTATTGAAATTGTTTATTATGTAATATTAGCACATTTATTATGTAATATTAGATTTATGTTTTTTTTGGTAACATAGTGTTTGTGTAAAGGTTTTTATTCTATAGTTAATGTGTACCATTGGGAAAGACGACATCCTGATAGTCTTTATAGATCAATTATTAATAGCACTAATGAGTGAAATTCAAAAAAACATTAAAATTTTAAAAAGTTAAATGTTATCTTATAATTTTTAATATTTAATTATAAAACGTAAAATATTTATTTGTTTGAATGGAAAGACTTAATCCAAACTTATTTTTGGTGATGAGAAATTTAGATAGAGTACATTATATCATATCTTAAAATAATGAAAAATTATTTTCATTTATTTTATATAAAAATACATATTCAAAAGAATTAACTGTCCATGTAAGGATTAATTTTGATGGTATATATATATATATATATATATATATATATATATAATTTAACATATTTTTTTAATAAAATATGTAATGAGTTTAATCTTTTCAATATAAAAATGCTGCCTTCACGTGGTCTCCATATCTTTTATTTTCATCGTGTCGTCAATAAATATAAAACAGGCGGACTGGTCTGTTATGTCATCATGTCTTCGCGAATTGGGAAGGATAGCTGGCGCACATCGTAATAACGATAGGCCGTCAATATGGACTCATGATAATGATTCACAGCCGCTTTGACACAACATCGGCATCTATAATATCCCACCACGCTACTGCGTTGGAAGAGAAAACAGCTTTGACTGCGGGATTTTTACAAGAGCAGTTAGGAGCAATGTGGCCAGGCTTTCGACAAATATAGCAAATGGGTTTGTGAGACGGAGGGCGAGCAGTACGGCGTTTCTTCAGAAAATGGTGAGGAGGTGCGTAGGAGTGTTTCTTAGGGAAGGAGCGGCGCTTATAGGATAATTGCCGGTGACGCTGCTTCTGCTGGCGACGTGGTTGGACATAGGGTCAGCAGCCATAAGGGGCTGTTTCAGGGGAAATGGGAGCAATAGAGGCGGCTTGATGCTTGCTGAGTTTCTGCATAGATTTAGTCTCAGAGACTAACATCATAATATTCTGCTGCGTAAAATCAATGACATCAGATAAAGCAAGGTCTTCAATAGCAAGGCCTTTAAGATCGATGTAAGACAACACACGATCTATGAGGTTATATGGCATAGCATGCAGAAATTTAAGCTTTACTTCAGTAGATGCAGAAGATTTACATTCATAAGCAAGCTTGCGAAATTGCTTAGCAAAAGCCTCAAACTGTTTGAGATCACACAGTTCCATTTTCATCAACCACTTCTTGGACTCAAGCTGTCGGTTCCCGACAGGAGGAGCAAACTCATCAATTAGTAGTCTATACAGGGCATTCAAAGAATCTGGCTGGTTATGAACATGAGCATGCTGCTCTGCTTCTGGGATAGAATCCCACCAGAGGTTAGTGATTCCCCATAAGTATTTGACAGCAAAACTAGTAGTGCCAGCTTGGTCAAGATGAGATTGGATAGCAAGGACACGCATGGTATTACACCAGGTGGCTATTTCATTTAATGGGTCCAAAAGATCATCTATATTGAGGTACCAAGGCTGTAAATGGATATGGGTTCGCTGCATTAGGGAATGACTGGATGACTTTTTTACAGTTTTGAAAGAAGGGCCAAAAGATACTGAACAAAGAGGTCTTGAGGACGATTCAGCTTTTTGGTCTTCTTTAGACAGCCAACTAAGACTATCATCTAGGCTATCTAGCTTAGAATCTAAAGAATCAACTTTCTTCTGTATGTTAGCAACAGTGTCTTTAATAGACAACACATCTCTACATAAATCATCAAAATTCTCAGAGAAATGGGCATTGAATCTTGCAAGATAATTTCTCTGTTTGAACTCATTTGAAGGATTATCATACGCGGCTGAAAAATACTGTACAACTCCAGCAGCTTGTCTATGGACTCCTTTTGGTGGCGGCCATCGTCCACCTCTGTAGAGAGTTACTGTATCTTCTGTGAAAAAATCAAGACTGTCTTCTCGAGGAAGACTCATTAGTGTATGCGGGAAATCTTTGCCAAGATTTACCTCTTCATCCTCTATAAGAATATGACCAATTTTTACAGATCTACGGGATGAGGACGTAGACGGTCTAGAAGGAGAAAGACGAGATTGCATGGACAAGGATCTAGGCAATATATTGACAGATCTGCCATCACTTTGGTGAACAGTGGCTTGGCCTTTTAGCTTGGGAGAAACATGCTTTAACCAATCGAGTTTCCATTCAGGTGGAACTTCGACTGTTTCTATATGTCCTTTTTGCAATTGGACTGTACCACTTAATCTTCGGGCATAAGGCAGATTTTCAAGAATTTTGGGGTGGTTTGTATTGGTCATACTATATAACACAGAAATGTTTAAAGATGCATATTGGAATTCTCCAAACATGTTTAAACCATACAGAGAAGAAAATAAACCCCAACAATCTAATGATCCATGCTTGACTTCTTTACAACCTTTGTCGCGGACTGCAACTGAAAGGTTAGGACAAAACTCAAAACAAATTACATTATCATTTAGTCGTCCAAGACTGGATAATTGACATGAATGCTGGAAACTGACTTGGCGACGATCACACAATGCTAGATACAAAACTGGTTTAATATTTACAGGAATCAAAGGTTGGATATAAATTCTAATCAAACCAAAATGGACAAACTTAACATCACTATGCGATCTGATATATGTGATTTCTTGTTCAGGCAATAGTGGAAGCAGATTTGTCTAAAAAGTTTTCTTGGGCTGATAACAGAGGGTAAGCTCAAGTGATTTAATCCTAGGTTTGACAAATGACATATAAGTAGATGTATATAGAAACTTAGACTTAACTAGTTCTGATTGCTTATACACACTAGAAGCCTTTAAAGCCAGAGGCTTAAACATACTGGTTTCTTTTTCAAGATCTGTTTCTGTGAATTCAATGTCAGGACAGTCTGATATCTGATCTGGGATGAATGGAGGCAACTCATACATTCCTTCAAGTTCAGATTCATTGACAAGTTCTACGGTAGCTGTGGAAGGTACTTTTCCAAATTCCATTGTGGGGAGATTTGGGTTCAGGTATGCGAGAAATTTCTAGTCAGGGAAAAAGATATGCAGAGATAAAAGCGGCCTATGACAATATGGGTGAACGGCCTGTGACTCGATGCAATAGCTTCCCAAAGAAATTTACAGAGCAAAGAACTCAAAAGATCTGGTCCACGAAAATTAGAAAATAATCACAACTTACAGTATACACTCGAAGGATCCTGTGAATCAGAAACTGAAACAAGGATATTGTATTAAGTGTGTAATAGAATTTTTGAGTGAAATAGTGAAGCCGTAGCCATTCGGCCCCTGCCTCCTATCGCAGGTTTCTACTAAAGATCTCTCATTTCCGCTGTCAAGGAGCCCATCTACTGACGCGATAAAAAGATTGGTATCAGAGCCATTTCTCAAGTATATATCAGAGCCATTTTTCAAGTGTATACTGTAAGTTGTGATTATTTTCTAATTTTTGTGGACCAGATCTTTTGAGTTCTTTGCTCTGTAAATTTATTTTGGAAGCTATTGCATCGAGTCACAGGCCGTTCACCCATATTGTCATAGGCCGCTTTTATCTCTGCATATCTTTTTCCCTGACCAGAAATTTCTCGCATACCTGAACCCAAATCTCCCCACAATGGAATTTGGAAAAGTACCTTCCATAGCTACCGTAGAACTTGTCAATGAATCTGAACTTGAAGGAATGTATGAGTTGCCTCCATTCATCCCAGATCAGATATCAGACTGTCCTGACATTGAAGTCACAGAAACAGATCTTGAAAAATAAACCAGTATGTTTAAGCCTCCGGCTTTAAAGGCTTCTAGTGTGTATAAGCAATAAGAACTAGTTAAGTCTAAGTTTCTATATACATCTACTTATATGTCATTTGTCAAACCTAGGATTAAATCACTTGAGCTTACCCTCTGTTATCAGCACAAGAAAACTTTTCAGACAAATCTGCTTCCACTATTGCCTGAACAAGAAATCACATATATCAGATCGCATAGTGATGTTAAGTTTGTCCATTTTGGTTTGATTAGAATTTATATCCAACCTTTGATTCCTACAAATATTAAACCAGTTTTGTATCTAGCATTGTGTGATCGTCACCAAGTCAGTTTCCAGCATTCCTGTCAATTATCCAGTCTTGGACGACTAAATGATAATGTAATTTGTTTTGAGTTTTGTCCTAACCTTTCAGTTGCAGTCCGCGACAAAGGTTGTAAAGAAGTCAAGCATGGATCATTAGATTTTTGGGGTTTATTTTCTTCTCTGTATGGTTTAAACATGTTTGGAGAATTCCAATATGCATCTTTAAACATTTCTGTGTTATATAGTATGACCAATACAAACCACCCCAAAATTCTTGAAAATCTGCCTTATGCCCGAAGATTAAGTGGTACAGTCCAATTGCAAAAAGGACATATAGAAACAGTCGAAGTTCCACCTAAATGGAAACTCGATTGGTTAAAGCATGTTTCTCCCAAGCTAAAAGGCCAAGCCACTGTTCACCAAAGTGATGGCAGATCTGTCAATATATTGCCTAGATCCTTGTCCATGCAATCTCGTCTTTCTCCTTCTCGACCGTCTACGTCCTCATCCCGTAGATCTGTAAAAACCGGTCATATTCTTATAGAGGATGAAGAGGTAAATCTTGGCAAAGATTTCCCGCATACACTAATGAGTCTTCCTCGAGAAGACAGTCTTGATTTTTTTCACAGAAGATACAGTAACTCTCTACAGAGGTGGACGATGGCCGCCACCAAAAGGAGTCCATAGACAAGCTGCTGGAGTTGTACAGTATTTTTCAGCCGCTTATGATAATCCTTCAAATGAGTTCAAACAGAGAAATTATCTTGCAAGATTCAATGCCCATTTCTCTGAGAATTTTGATGATTTATGTAGAGATGTGTTGTCTATTAAAGACACTGTTGCTAACATACAGAAGAAAGTTGATTCTTTAGATTCTAAGCTAGATAGCCTAGATGATAGTCTTAGTTGGCTGTCTAAAGAAGACCAGAAAGCTGAATCGTCCTCAAGACCTCTTTGTTCAGTATCTTTTGGCCCTTCTTTCAAAACTGTAAAAAAGTCATTCAGTCATTCCCTAATGCAGCGAACCCATATCCATTTACAGCCTTGGTACCTCAATATAGATGATCTTTTGGACCCATTAAATGAAATAGCCACCTGGTGTAATACCATGCGTGTCCTTGCTGTCCAATATCATCTTGACCAAGCTGGCACTACTAGTTTTGCTGTCAAATACTTATGGGGAATCACTAACCTCTGGTGGGATTCTATCCCAGAAGCAAAGCAGCATGCTCGTGTTCATAACCAGCCAGATTCTTTGAATGCCCTGTATAGACTACTAATTGATAAGTTTGCTCCTCCTGTCGGGAACCGACAGCTTGAGTCCAAGAAGTGGTTGATGAAAATGGAACTGTGTGATCTCAAACAGTTTGAGGCTTTTGCTAAGCAATTTCGCAAGCTTGCTTATGAATGTAAATCTTCTGCATCTACTGAAGTAAAGCTTAAATTTCTGCATGCTATGCCATATAACCTCATAGATCGTGTGTTGTCTTACATCGATCTTAAAGGCCTTGCTATTGAAGACCTTGCTTTATCTGATGTCATTGATTTTACGCAGCAGAATATTATGATGTTAGTCTCTGAGACTAAATCTATGCAGAAACTCAGCAAGCATCAAGCTGCCTCTATTGCTCCCATTTTCCCTGAAACAGCCCCTTATGGCTGCCGACCCTATGTCCAACCACATCGCCAGCAAAAGCAGCGTCGCTGGCAATTATCCTATAAGTGCTGCTCCTTCCCTAAGAAACACTCCTACGCACCTCCTCACCGTTTTCTGAAGAAACGCCGTACTGCTCGCCCTCCATCTCACAAACCCATTTGCTATATTTGTCGAAAGCCTGGCCACATTGCTCCTAACTGCTCTTGTAAAAATCCCGCAGTCAAAGCTGTTTTCTCTTCCAACGCAGCAGCGTGGTGGGATATTATAGATGCCGATGAAGATCTTTACTTACAAGATGATATTTATGAACCTATTTTTGAAGATCTTCTAGATGAAGCATCAGATGATGAAGATGCCACAGAACTAGACTCTCTAGCAGATGATCTCGAACAACCAATGACTAACATGCAGAGAGGATCACACACTTACAGGTCTAAAGGCTTCAATCCTTCATACGAAGCTTATGGTCCCTGGTCTAGAGCTCACCAAGAGGTTCTAGAAAGACCAGAATGCCCTAGAGGATGAGGCATTTCACGAGGAGAATCATCTAGAGGGAGACAACCCTCTCAGCCACAACAACCACCAACGATGCACAGAATACAACATCCTCCTGTGCATTTTCCAAGTCTGTTCAAGCCAAGCGACTCCTGGATCAAGAACAAATTCACCAACAGAGAGCCGCCAAAGGAAATTAGAGAACCTATTTGGGAACAGATAATGCCTACAGAAGAACCAGTCCTTGTAGCAGACCCCAGATGGGATGATGGCTACGAAGAAGAGGATGAAGTCAGTAGTATTTTCTACTCCGACCAAGATTACTGTGTTGGTGAATGCAGTAATCAAGAACAAGAAGAAGAAGAAGCAGAACCAGAACCTGAAGAAGATATCTACGCATAACCAATAATTGTGCAAGACCCAGGAAGACAAAAGCTAGTATGTACTAGCATCCCTTCCTTGGAATTACCACAACCTGCCTATCTGAACCATTTGATTAATGGTCGCTTTGCTCAGTTCTTTACATTAGAAATCAATGGCAGATATGTAGACGCACAAGTAGATACAGGTGCTTCTTTGTCTTTTGCTAAGCCACAGCTCATTAGTGATTGGTAGACACTAGATGAGAGATTAGCTTATAAGAGCATAGATATCCAGGGGAACAGTTTTACCTGTAATAAATATAAGCATCAGCAACCCCTGAGAGTCCAAAATAAAATCTTCCATTGCGATTTCTTTGCCCTAGAGAAGATGCCAATAGACATCCTCTTAGGAGGATCATTTATTGATAGATACACGCCCTATGGTGCTACTGCCAAGAGCATAATGTTCACCATAGAAAATGAAAGGCTCAGAATACCTCGGCTCATTTATGCCACAGAGCAATTTCCCAGTGCCATGGCTCAAAGTCCTGAAGTAATCCCTGCTGAAATCCTAGAAATTGGTAATAAGATCAAGTCCTCTATCTGTTCGGACAATCCGCAACAGTTTTGGTCCAAGACAATGCCTGAAATGGAAATCAAAACCCTCGAAGGCAAACATATGAAGATTGGGAAGCGAATTCCCATTCCAGCACAGGATTACAGTGATATGGAAGCACAGATCAAAGATCTGGAAGCTAATAGGTTCATCGAGAAATCAACTTCTCCTTACTGCTGTTATGCCTTTATGGTCAATAAACATTCAGAGCAGAAGAGAGGCAAAAAGAGAATGGTCATCAATTATCGACCATTAAATGCCATAACTGAACCATTTCCATATCCAATTCCAGATAAAAGAAATCTTTTAGAAAAAGTTGCAGCCTGTAGATACTTCTCTCAGTTTGACTGTAAATCAGGTTTTTATCAGATACGAGTCAAGGAAGAAGACAGAGCCAAGACAGCATTTAGTTGCCCTTTCAGCCACTACCAATGGACTGTCATGCCTTTCAGCCTCATGAATGCGCCAGCATACTATCAGGCGCATATGGATCAAATATTTGAAGGCACTTCTCAATTTTTGTGTGTGTATATTGATAATATATTAATATTCAGTAATTCTCTAGAAGAACATGTTATTCATCTCTCCACTTTTCTTAAGCTGGCTACAGATGCAGGAATAGTACTCTCTGATACAAAAATTCAGTTATGCACAACTGAATGTAAATTCCTCGGGATGGTCATCAGAGACTCGAAGTTACAAATCCAGCCACACATCAAGGAGAAAGTCATCGGTTTCCCTGAGCAACTAGATAAAGCTAAGTTGCAAGCATTTTTGGGATTGTTGAATTATTTGAATAATTTTTATCCTAACGCTGGTGAAGACAGATTCCTGTTGCAAGAGCTTCTCTAGAAGAAGAAAGTTTTCTGTTGGGAAAAATGACATACAGAGGCAGTTCAGAAGATAAAATCCAAAGTTGCTGCCCTGCCTGAACTACATATCCCAAAATCTCAAAATATGAAAGTATACACCGATGCCTCCAATCTCTCATGGGGAGGAATACTTGTCTGTATTGTAAATAATGTTGAGTTTGTGTGTGAGTTTGCTAGTGGTGTATTTAGTAGTGATGTACTGAAATGGATTTCTTCTGATAAAGAAATCTATGCTGTAAAAAAGTGCTTAGAAAAGTTTATGCTCAAACTTCTGCACCTGCCACAGTTTATTGTTGTAACTGACTGCACCCGATTCCTTACCTTCAGAGAAAAAGATCATGGAAGGAAAGACGGTTGCAAAGAGTATGTTAGGTGGCAAGCTTTCTTTAATCAGTTTAAGTTTTCAGTACATCATATAGAAGGTAAGCATAATATAGTAGCTGATTGGCTTAGTCGGAATCCTCCGGCTACCTTAATGCATCAGCCTGTGCCTGCACCTGGATTCAACTTAACCAAGATTTTGAATCAAGCATTTGAATCTCTAAGTGCTGTGATTCAGGAACAAGTCTTAAGAGAAGGCATGCATCCTAGGTATACCAGGATTTCTCATGCAGCCTCATTGGATCTACAGATGTCTGCTGCAGTAACGATTCAAGCAGATCGCAGACATAATACTGGAACCATCACCATAGAAAGGCTAAACAATGAATATTTGTATAATCAATTCACTGATTTACTGAAAAGACCACTATGGAATCAAATTTCTTCTGTATGTTAGCAACAGTGTCTTTAATAGACAACACATCTCTACATAAATCATCAAAATTCTCAGAGAAATGGGCATTGAATCTTGCAAGATAATTTCTCTGTTTGAACTCATTTGAAGGATTATCATAAGCGGCTGAAAAATACTGTACAACTCCAGCAGCTTGTCTATGGACTCCTTTTGGTGGCGGCCATCGTCCACCTCTATAGAGAGTTACTGTATCTTCTGTGAAAAAATCAAGACTGTCTTCTCGAGGAAGACTCATTAGTGTATGCGAGAAATCTTTGCCAAGATTTACCTCTTCATCCTCTATAAGAATATGACCGGTTTTTACAGATCTACGGGATGAGGACGTAGACGGTCGAGAAGGAGAAAGACGAGATTGCATGGACAAGGATCTAGGCAATATATTGACAGATCTGCCATCACTTTGGTGAACAGTGGCTTGGCCTTTTAGCTTGGGAGAAACATGCTTTAACCAATCGAGTTTCCATTCAGGTGGAACTTCGACTGTTTCTATATGTCCTTTTTGCAATTGGACTGTACCACTTAATCTTCGGGCATAAGGAAGATTTTCAAGAATTTTGGGGTGGTTTGTATTGGTCATACTATATAACACAGAAATGTTTAAAGATGCATATTGGAATTCTCCAAACATGTTTAAACCATACAGAGAAGAAAATAAACCCCAACAATCTAATGATCCATGCTTGACTTCTTTACAACCTTTGTCGCGGACTGCAACTGAAAGGTTAGGACAAAACTCAAAACAAATTACATTATCATTTAGTCGTCCAAGACTGGATAATTGACAGGAATGTTGGAAACTGACTTGGCGACGATCACACAATGCTAGATACAAAACTGGTTTAATATTTGCAGGAATCAAAGGTTGGATATAAATTCTAATCAAACCAAAATGGACAAACTTAACATCACTATGCGATCTGATATATGTGATTTCTTGTTCAGGCAATAGTGGAAGCAGATTTGTCTGAAAAGTTTTCTTGGGCTGATAACAGAGGGTAAGCTCAAGTGATTTAATCCTAGGTTTGACAAATGACATATAAGTAGATGTATATAGAAACTTAGACTTAACTAGTTCTGATTGCTTATACACACTAGAAGCCTTTAAAGCCGGAGGCTTAAACATACTGGTTTCTTTTTCAAGATCTGTTTCTGTGACTTCAATGTCAGGACAGTCTGATATCTGATCTGGGATGAATGCAGGCAACTCATACATTCCTTCAAGTTCAGATTCATTGACAAGTTCTACGGTAGCTGTGGAAGGTACTTTTCCAAATTCCATTGTGGGGAGATTTGGGTTCAGGTATGCGAGAAATTTCTAGTCAGGGAAAAAGATATGCAGAGATAAAAGCGGCCTATGACAATATGGGTGAACGGCCTGTGACTCGATGCAATAGCTTCCCAAAGAAATTTACAGAGCAAAGAACTCAAAAGATCTGGTCCACGAAAATTAGAAAATAATCACAACTTACAGTATACACTTGAAAAATGGCTCTGATACCAATCTTTTTATCACGTCAGTAGACGGGCTCCTTGACAGCAGAAATGAGAGATCTTTAGTAGAAACCTGCGATAGGAGGCAGGGGCCGAATGGCTACGGCTTTACTATTTCACTCAAAAATTCTATTACACACTTAATACAATATCCTTGTTTCAGTTTCTGATTCACAGGATCCTTCGAAAAGGGCAAGTGAAGAGCATACTCCGTTACAAGGCTACTAGATTTTCTCAATGAAAATTTTTCGATGCTAAAACTAAGGAGCAAAGGCCTATTTATAGCAATTTGAGAGGTCCTGCCTGCTCGCTGGCAAGGCGGTGTCTGTCTCATCATGCTTTACAGCTCATGTTACAGTGAGATGCTGTTAGACCCACCACTTGATTGATGTGCGGATGATGATGATGACGGGACCATGGGTTGTGGACCCAACATGTCTTCCGCTTCATCAAATAGATCATCTTCGGAGATAGGCTGAAAAAGGCATCTGATTTGGAACGTGCTTTGCAGGTACCAATGTCGGCATGGGCCCCTATCACATGGCATGTGGCGTGGCGTACAGTGGAAATGAGATTCCCACTCAAGTTGTCGCCTGATAATTGTATGCACCACGGTGTCTTGACTGTGATTCTGATCTTCGTGAATGCGGTGCGTGCCATATCTTGCAATCCAGCGGTATAGATGCTTGTTGTGTGCCGATCTTATCTTGATATGCCACGTCTATAGTGGTCTTTTCAGTAAATCAGTGAATTGATTATACAAATAGTCACTATTCAGCCTTTCTATGGTGATGGTTCCAGTATTATGTCTATGATCTGCTTGAATCGTTACTGCAGCAGACATCTGTAGATCCAATGAGGATGCATGAGAAATCCTGGTATACCTAGGATGCATGCCTTCTCTTAAGACTTGTTCCTGAATCACAGCACTTAGAGATTCAAATGCTTGATTCAAAATCCTGGTTAAGTTGAATCTAGGTGCAGGCGCAGGCTGATGCATTAAGGTAGCCGGAGGATTCCGACTAAGCCAATCAGCTACTATATTATGCTTACCTTCTATATGCTGTACTGAAAACTTAAACTGATTAAAAAAAGCTTGCCACCTAACATACTTTCCGCGACCGTCTTTCCTTCCATGATCTTTTTCTCTGAAGGTAAGGAATCGGGTGCAGTCAGTTACAACAATAAACTGTGGCAGGTGCAGAAGTTTGAGCATAAACTTTTCTAAGCACTTTTTTACAGCATAGATTTCTTTATCAGAAGAAATCCATTTCAGTACATCACTACTAAATACACCACTAGCAAACTCACACACAAACTCAACATTATTTACAATACAGACAAGTATTCCTCCCCATGAGAGATCGGAGGCATCGGTGTATACTTTCATATTTTGAGATTTTGGGATATGTAGTTCAGGCAGGGCAGCAACTTTGGATTTTATCTTCTGAACTGCCTCTGTATGTCGTTTTTCCCAACAGAAAACTTTCTTCTTCTGGAGAAGCTCTTGCAACAGGAATCTGTCTTCACCAGCGTTAGGATAAAAACTGTTCAAATAATTCAACAATCCCAAAAATGCTTGCAACTTAGCTTTATCTAGTTGCTCAGGGAAACCGATGACTTTCTCCTTGATGTGTGGCTAGATTTGCAACTTCGAGTCTCTGATGACCATCCCGAGGAATTTACATTCAGTTGTGCATAACTGAATTTTTGTATCAGAGAGTACTATTCCTGCATCTGTAGCCAGCTTAAGAAAAGTGGAGAGATGAATAACATGTTCTTCTAGAGAATTACTGAATATTAATATATCATCAATATACACACACAAAAACTGAGAAGTGCCTTCAAATATTTGATCCATATGCGCCTGATAGTATGCTGGCGCATTCATGAGGCCGAAAGGCATGACAGTCCATTGGTAGTGGCCGAAAGGGCAACTAAATGCTGTCTTGGCTCTGTCTTCTTCCTTGACTCGTATCTGATAAAAGCCTGATTTACAGTCAAACTGAGAGAAGTATCTGCAGGCTGCAAATTTTTCTAAAAGATAGCTTTTATCTGGAATTGGATATGGAAATGGTTCAGTTATGGCATTTAATGGTCGATAATTGATGACCATTCTCTTTTTGCCTCTCTTCTGCTCTAAATGTTTATTGACCATAAAGGCATAACAGCAGTAAGGAGAAGTTTATTTCTCGATGAACCTATTGGCTTCCAGATCTTTGATCTGTGCTTCCATATCACTGTAATCCTGTGCTGGAATGGGAATTCGCTTCCCAATCTTCATATGTTTGCCTTCGAGGGTTTTGATTTCCATTTCAGGCATTGTCTTGGACCAAAACTGTTGCGGATTGTCCGAATAGATAGAGGACTTGATCCTATTACCAATTTCTAGGATTTCAGCAGGGATTACTTCAGGACTTTGAGCCATGGCACTGGGAAATTGCTCTGTGGCATAAATGAGCTGAGGTATTCTGAGCCTTTCATTTTCTATGGTGAACATTATGCTCTTGGCAGTAGCACCATAGGGCGTGTATCTATCAATAAATGATCCTCCTAAGAGGATGTCTATTGGCATCTTCTCTAGGGCAAAGAAATCGCAATGGAAGATTTTATTTTGGATTCTCAGGTGTTGCTGATGCTTATATTTATTATAGGTAAAACTGTTCCCCTGGATATCTATGCTCTTATAAGCTAATCTCTCATCTAGTGTCTCCCAATCACTAATGAGCTGTGGCTTAGCAAAAGACAAAGAAGCACCTGTATCTACTTGTGCGTCTACATATCTGCCATTGATTTCTAATGTAAAGAACTGAGCAAAGCGACCATTAATCAAATGGTTCAGATAGGCAGGTTGTGGTAATTCCAAGGAAGGGATGCTAGTACATACCAGCTTTTGTCTTCCTGGGTCTTGCACAATTATTGGTTCTGCGTAGATATCTTCTTCAGGTTCTGGTTCTGCTTCTTCTTCTTCTTGATTATTGCATTCACCAACACAGTAATCTTGGTCAGAGTAGAAAATACTACCGACTTCATCCTCTTCTTCGTAGCCATCATCCCATCTGGGGTCTGCTGCAAGGACTGGTTCTTCTGCAGGCATTATCTGTTCCCAAATAGGTTCTCTAATTTCCTTTGGCGGCTCTCTGTTGGTGAATTTGTTCTTGATCCAGGAGTTGCTTGGCTTGAACTGACTTGGAAAATGCACAGGAGGATGCTGTATTCTGTGCATCGTTGGTGGTTGTCATCGCTGAGAGGGCTGTCTCCCTCTAGATGATTCTCCTCGTGAAATGCCTCGTCCTCTAGGGCATTCTGGTATTTCTGGAACCTCTTGATGAGCTCTAGACCAGGGACCATAAGCTTCGTATGAAGGATTGAAGCCTTTAGACCTGTAAGGGCGTGATCCTCTCTGCATGTTAGTCATTGGTTGTTCGAGATCATCTGCTAGAGAGTCTAGTTCTGCGGCATCTTCATCATGTGATGATTCATCTGGAAGATCTTCAAAAACAGGTTCATAAATATCATCTTGTAAGTAAAGATCTTCATCGGCATCTAATTTATAATTCAAAGCATATCGCATTGTAGTCAATGAAGAGCGGATGATCCTATTTCCATGGTGGACTGAAACGGTGCCTGTACACATAATATAAATATATGCTGAGCTTTTTATGTATTGAAATTGGCATGTGATGAAAGAAGAAAGCTGTATCCAGAAACATTTTGTGGGCCGTCGCGCGTGCTTACCTAAATAAAAGCTATCCAAAAGAGGAATATAAAGCATATCGCAGTGCGGTCAATGAAGAGTGGACCACGATGATCGTAATGCATTCATTTACACACGTGTTAAACCATGGAAATCAATAAACATTTAGGGTTGAAGTCAAAACTGTGTATTTTAGTTTATTCCAATGTTCATAGAAAATAAATATTATATGCCTTAAAATTTAAAAATGGAAATGTGTGTGGGACCAGGGATTTGTCGTCTACCGACTAGCGCATGTGAATGCTACCTTCTTGCACATGCCACAAGGATTAGGACCTCAAGTTGCAAGTTGCACACTCATAAATATTCACAATGACGCTTTAGCATAACATTACCCACCAACCATATGGATAGGATTTTCTAATTTCAAATTGATAAATATTCAGTGTGTTTTTAGGCATAACTTTACCCATTTATAACATGGATATGATTTTTTAATTTCAAATTGATATCACATAATTTGAGTATTATAAATTTTTGGTGATTTATATGTCGTATTTTTGATCGATGTATTTTAAATCACAATTTTTAAGTTATAATTTATTACAGGGTACAATTCAAAATATGCCGAGTAAAAATATAACACGCAAGGCACCCAAAAATCTACAATACTCACTTAGATATACTATAGAAACATAAAAAATCTTATCATATATATTTTTAATTTCAAATTTATATTATATAATTTTCTAATTTCAAATTGATAAATATTGATAACATTGTTTTGACATAACTTTACTCACTTATTATATGGATAATTTTTTTTAACTTCATATTGATAATTAGGAAGGGATAAATTATTAGATAGAGTTTAATAGTTGTAATATCGCATATATATATATATATATATATATATATATATATATATATATATATATATATATATATATAAACTTAGATTCAATACTAGTTTGTAAGATTCAATTACAACATATCACATACAATGTTCAATAATTGATTACGTAATCACAATTAGTGGTCCCTCTTCTTTTTTAATAAACCAATTCAAAATTAGAATTTGCCTCTAATTAAATATAGAAAATGAAAATGGTAATATGAGAGGGTGATGTGTTACCTAATTGAATAGGTTATATGTGCCAATGAGGTCTTGTTATACACTAGACTATGATAATATAGGATATCATGGGGTTTAGTTGTTGGGATCTTATAGTAGTAGTTGGAAAACTATAGTTTAATATGAACGTGTAACATATTCAGGGTGTATGAACTGTAAGTATTATTCCCTGTATGAGTTAAATATTATTATATGATTCATTCATGCATGGTTGGAATAAAACTATGATTTACTTACTCCTATGTATAGCATGTGATATGATATTATTGCTAGAAGGATGTAATTAGTATGAATCTTGTGGTTAAAAAATGTATAGTGAGACATTATCTTTTGGTATGTATCATTTATATGTCAGTGTGATATCTTGTAATAAAACTAGTTTTCTATGACACACTGTATGTTTAGTTTTAGAAATTATACACATATTGGTACTTTCTTATTCTTTAGATCCCCATACTATTCTATCTACCTATCTATGAAAGCAGGATCATTCCTTGATAGGGAATTGTGTGGGGGGATCATTGATCCATGATTGATGTAAAAAAACACTCGGATGATGATCTCCCTCCTCACAGAAATACTACTTATCTAGAGACTACACATGAGATTCAAAGATAGATGAGTTAGTTCAACTCGAAATCCGAAGGGCTTAGTATCTATTTATAATATTAAGATTGATTATCTGATGAATTTGTAATTGTATTTTATTTGAAAATACTTGTGTAGTAGTTGATGTATTAGTGGACCAACTATAGCCGAGTCTTAATGTATTTACTTTTCTTACAAATTTAATAATTTATTTTGCATTTTGGTATTTAAATCTAGAACTGCAATCATTCTAAGTTGTGGGTTATATGATTGGCTAAAGTTACTTAGTTTAGTTGTGGTTGAGTCAATGAATGTTAAGTAGTTAGTCTTAAAAAAAAAATTGCATTATTCTAAGTATAATTTAAGGGGTTGTAACATGTGGTATAAGAGTTGTAGCTCAAATTCTAAGACCTAATGAGTTCATTAATATTTCCGTATCCTTCTGCTTATCAAAAAGGAGAATTAAGAATGTATGGTACATTGAGTGTCTTATCTAAGAGCACTTGTACACCCTTAGAGTTGCTAAAGCATTGGTTTATAGAGTGTCTTATTGGTGATAAGTTTTTAAAGGTGTTTGGGTAGGTAAGTGCATAACATAGTTTTTGAGTTGTGAACAAGAGTTTCCTACCATATTTTTGATCTTTAGATTGAACATCTTGAGTATTATTACATCTTTCTTGATAATCGAATCACCTTCACCATTTATGTTTGTAAATTGTGAGTGTTTTAAAAATCATGGAGTGCTTCTCAATTAAGTATATATGCATTATTTTTGTGTCTTACATAAATTTTTGGAGTGATAAATCTTATAAGACCATTCTAGATTGACACCACCTAAGGCAACAGAAATTTTCTTATAGTTGAGTATAGATGTTTAGATTGATAATTCTTTTGTGTTAAGAGTTGTGGATTAACATCCTTATATTTATATAAATTTGAGAAGAAGTGTCATCTCTCTTAGTTAGATTAGAGTCAAGTTTTTATTCTCTCACTTTCCTCTTACATCATTTTAAGCTAGAGAAAAGATTCATATTTACAAGATGTTGATTTAAGTGATTCTTTAAAATAAAACTTGTTCCTGAATTGTTATTTGATCTTATTACCTTGAGCTCGTAGGACATTGTTTTCTACTTATTGTTGAGAGAAGTTGTAGGATTGGATAGATTGATGCATCTTTGAAGTTAGTATTTTCCTTTCAACTTTAGAAGTAGGTTGTGTTACTACTCTTACAAATTTTGGTAAGTAGGCAATGATTGGAAACGTGGATTACATTATTTCCTTTTATCATGTGACATTATGTAGGAGATTTGTTTATGAGATGTTAGTTCTCTACTTTCCACTTATGAATTTTTAAAGTTACTATTTTATATAATTTTTTAACTTGACCTTAAGGAATTATAAGCCTTGAATTTATAATAATTTTAGTTGATTATAATTATTATATATTTTTATTTAGATTGATATTATTCTCTTTTTAAAACATGTTTTGAAGAGTTATATATGTACCTTTCTTTGAGAGAAAGTAAGGTATAAGATACACATAACGTCTTGGTAGTCTAAAAGGTTTGAGATAAACTTTTTAATTTGTTGTGTGCTAGTCGTGCAAGTAAAAAGCCATTATCTCACTTATATGGTTATAAGGATGGTATGATCTTTGACCTTTGTATGCTATTTTAATTTTGACATTATTTTTTTATTAACTATGAATATAATACTATAGGTTAAATTACAGAATATGATACTACTTATGTTTGATTAGTAGTAACTTAATACAACCTCATAATGATTGTATGATTTTTGTTATATATATATGTCAGTACATTAAAAATCATTTAGCGTGTAGTATTACTTTCTATGATTTGTTAGTATAGATTTATGCTTCATTAAATCTTATACATATTTTGGAGATCGTTAGGTCATGGATACCTAAGAGAAGAGTGGTGAAGTAGGAATGTAAGTTTTAAGTGATAAAATGGTATCTTACTTACCCTTATATTGACTTGGTTGTTACTGAGTTGGATCTGAAAGATGGACTTATTGAATCTAAGATTTGACAGGCAAAATTTGTCAAATTTAGTCATATGGTCATATATATGTATATTGTGGATGGATATTCCATGATTTTGTATACATTATATTTCTTGTTCATAATCATCGTCATACTTATCAAGATTTTTGATTGAGTAGTGACAGTATTGACATGTTATACTTATTTGAAGCTATGCACAGTAGTGATAGTATTAACTTATACACATTATTCTTGTCAGGTTCCCTAAATACTTTTCTCCAGAATGTGAAATACATTCTATAGATTACAAAGATGTGTATAAGGGATGGAAGGTTTTGTGGAACTCTCCCTGATCATTTGTTTTGGTTTTTGTGATGATCTCATGTATTTTTTGAGAATTCAGTGAAACTTTTATCAAGATATCATAAGCTTGTCTTGTGGTTCTAGATCTCGAAATGATCATGATAGAACCAAGATGAGTATTTGACAATAACAAGTTTTGTTTTCATAATTTGATACTAGATAATGTGTTAGTATTATGTTAAACTTTATTTGTCATTCAGAACTTTTATTTGAATAAGTGTCATCATCACGATGACCAATTTTAGGAGGGAGGATATTACATCTTGATTTCATCTTATAATTTATGACTTTTAATTTATAGATTAATAGGGATATTATCTTATTATCACTTCTTTGACTTGAGCTTTATGACATATACTAGTATGGTATAGTGATATTGTTCATTAGTATAGATGATGTGGTAGTTGTATTTTATTATTTTATACATTGAGGATGTATATTTATTAGTTTTGTATCATTGATTATTATATATGATGATTCAGACTAACTACCTATTGGTTATGAAGTAAATGCAAAATAAATTCTACCTTTAGAGATTGATGAGGGAGAGTATCATCATAAATGATGGACTACATGAGACGATTGAGGGAAGATGAAGGAATTACTAGTGACCCTACACACATGGACATTAGATTTAAATGTTATATATGTAACATGTTTTGGATGTTAGTTTATGGTTAAGTAAATATGTATGTGATTATATCTGTATGAAGATTTAGTTCTTGGTTACATAAGATTCCTTTACTTATAATTGTTTTGTATGTGATTAAGTAAATCGGTATGTGATTATATACGTATGAAGATTTAGTTGTTGGTTACATAGGATTCAGTTACTTGTCTTTTTAAAAAAAAATTTAAATCAAAGAAAAAATATATTTAATTGCTAAATAGATATAAATTATTGTATATATGATTATCTAGCAATAAAAAAAATTAATAATTTAATATATCAGTTAAATAAATAATTATCCTTGAGATAATTATTTACATAGAATTTGAATTATCTTCAAGTTCTAACCTTTAGTTAATACAAATTAAACTTAGTCTTGGAAATACATCCATAAAATTCATTAAAAACTAAAAATCAGATATTATTATCTTATTAGTCAACTTAGCCTTAAATTTAAACTAATTTTAAAATTGAGGTATTGCTTTGTGTGAGAGGAGAATTAAATTGAAATTAAAGTGGTAGTGATTATCTGCATGTATGTGGATTAAAGATAAATTATTGTCAAAAGAAAAAAATATAGGCAACAGTTTACATGTAATGGGATGAAAAGAATAAAATTTATTATAAATTGAATAAAATGGAGCTTTGGAAAGATATACAAGCAGATGGAGAAGAATAAAAATAAAAAGATAGGCAACATAAGAGGAGAGTGGCATGATTTGAAGAGAAGCAAGAAAGAGATAACGATCTTATTCTTTCCAAGTAATTTCATATAATGTATGTTTTGTGAAATTATAAATTTTGTGTAATATTTTATTATGGATGTAAACATGAATCCATTCCAGCAACCTAACAAGCTATTAAAAATTATAATTGAGCTACGTATTTATGCTTTTAAGCCCTGCGTATTGGTTGTATGGGCTTACATCTTATATTTGATCTAACCTGCATATTATATCAGGTTCACGTTTCATTTTAAGGTTAGCATTTCATATTGTTAAGACCTAAATTTTAATGCATAGGATGCGTCTTATTTAACTAAAATGTTGAGTTACAAATATTATATAAAAATCTTAGAATGTGTTATGTATCTGTTATGGCTACATCATATATAGAAATGGTGAGGCTTTACCATTGTAATTTATGAGTAAATATTATAAATGCTAGGTATGTTATAAACCACCGTGTATATAAAAAGCTAATTTTATATATAGAACTCAATAAATTAAATAATTACTGAGTATATAATAATAAAATGTTGATTTCTTTAAATTAAAACACCAGACTTTTAATTAAAGCATAGTTTGTAAAATAGATCATGGAGTCTTTTAACTATAACACTAAGTTATATTGAAACCATTGAGGTTTTGTTATTTGACAATGCTTTATGTCTATTTTAGAACACTTAGTCTTATATTGAAAATCGCTAAGTTGAATTATGTAATGCTAAGCCATAAATTTGTAACATGGAGTCAAACAAATGAAAAATTGAGTTTATAGATAAAAAGCTAAATTTATAGATAAAATGTTGAGTTATAATTTAAATGTTGAAATTGTTAAGTGAAATTCCAAATACATAATGGTAATGCCAAGCATAAAATTAGAATGCCATGTAGACATCAAAAATTTGCACATGATGGTTTTGAATGTTACAATTCCCCTGGACCACCCAAGACCCCCTTTAGGCTTAACCATCGGCCTTTCAACCAATAACCAAACCTGGCCCTAGTCAAATTGACCTACTAGCTAAACTCACCTTTTAACCTAACTTTACCTTAGACCTCGACCATCAATGGTCACCCTAAACATCGACAGTCACTTTGACTACCAATGGTTAGGTTTTATCATCTGAACTAACTTAACTAACCCTTCAACTTGACTTGATTTTTTATAATTAGCTCATCTAATTCATCTATGAGCCAATACATGTGCAATTTATATTTAGATAGAAAGTTGGACTCCTTATTAACATCTTGTTGTGCCTCTCCTTCCTTGCCTATAAGAAGAGAGGTGCATGAGGTGAAGATGGATCAACAACTATCAAGACATGTGTGCATCTAAAGCTTCTTTTGTAGGTGTTCTTCCAACAATCTAGTGATCCAACCATTATGACAGAGAGTCGAAGGGTTGTTGTCCCTCAGCGAATAGCTAAGTATTATTACTCTACCAGAATTGTTCCATGAGCCAACCACCTCAACCATTCATCCGATCAACCTCTAGCAAGCTAAGTATTTATTTTCAATCTGTCAATTATTTTGTTTGTATTTTTTAACTAGTCTAACATAAACTAATCTCTCAAAATTTCCTTCTGTGATCCCATAAATTTAAATTTTTATCACCCAGACCCAATACACATTAACTGTTGATGGTCATCTTGACCACTGATGGTTGCTTCAACCATCGACGATCACCTTAACCACCAATGGTCACACCAAGCATTGACAATCACTATGGTAAAAAATAATAGCAAGTTATTTTCATCCACCTACCTTCAATCAAATATAGTTTTTTTTCATCTACCTATTCATAGACCACTAACCTATTTTTTTAAGCACACCTAACTTATTTGTCATTAATATTGACCCACTTATTGCTATATCAATCGTTTTAGTCTATTTCTTTATCAAGCATTTCTTTTATTCAATTGCATGACCTTTTGATTATTGATGCAAGTAATTTATCTTCTATTCTATAAAATTAATTATTTAAAATGTGTGGATTGATAGCCTTTGAGAAAGTTCTCACTTTTAAGATCTAACTAGTGTTAGGCAATCCACCAAACTATTTATCTAACCAACCATTTGATTTAGTGTTATCTTATTTTTATGTCATTCTCCTAAGCTAAAGAGTAGCTCTTCACAATCATCTAATTCAATGCATGCACAATAAAATAAGTTTTTCAACTATACTCGTATTTAATTTTTTCTTCTTTTTTCAAAATATAATCTGAAATTCATTAAAACATTCTAGAATGCCCGATGGGACCTTGAGTCTCTACTTAGGTTCCTTTTGTTTGCATCTACATGCTCTTCTCCCTATTATGTGCTCATAAATGAAATTGAAATTTGATTTGGGCTTAAAATCAACTACATACATTGATTACTTGCAACTTTTTCTCATATATTTTAAATTAAAGAAAAGTATTTCAATCGTAACATCACTTTTATTGTGTACATAAACCAAACCACCTACATCAATCAAACATCAAACAAATTGAGACAAGGCCTGACTACGCTTTCATCACCTAGCAGTCACCTTACCCTTTTCCAGAGATCCTACTTGGAGGTCATTACCAAGGGAAAAACTAACTCAGCTCTTTGGTTGAGTATAAACTCTAGAAATTAGTATATATTAGCTAAACACCTGACACCCTTATCATTATGGTGTGTGAAGTGAAGAGGTAGGGCCCAATACCAAGCCACATATTGATTTCTAATACAAATATTTTTTGAGAGCTTGAACAACCTAAAACTATCCATAGATTTATTTTCTATTACTTGTTATATTAGCCTAAGTGGAGTCACACAATATCTTGAAAGCTTAAGACATAATCCAAAAGAGAGATTAAAAAGGACTTTATGACGTATCATAATTTTTAGAGTGTAATTGCTTGATCATTTCTTATCTTCTCTCTATTTGACTGGTGAGATTGTTTTTGTATTCTCTCTCCCTTATCTTGTATGGTTCAAACTCACCAACAATGAAGGAACCTAGCAGAATAAAACCCATCACCAAGCCAATCAACCTCTTCTACCTCATCATTCATGGAGTATGTTTTTAAACCACATAAATCTCCTCATCCTTCAAGAATTCCTTTCCCTTGGGAAGTCGCCCAAGGAGATACAGACTTTGTCAACTTCTTAGATAACAATCATGTGGCCCTTTAGCATTATTTCAAACCATGCCTCATTATACCCCTGCTTCAGTTTCACCTATGGACCCATCTTACAGCATACCTTTCCACCTTATGGGGAGCACTTTTATTGCCACAGTCACTACCCAACCATTGACTACCCAAGCATCTTCATCTGCCAAGAATCCTTTTGATACTATTGTGGAAAACCAACCTACCAAACCTAATAACATCCTTATGCCTTCCACCCCCACCAACAACTACTCAAACCTAGGAACAACCCAACCATCAACCACCTATACTCCACTCACCATGGGAGTACATAATACTAGCATTTCCAACCTTCCTTTGGCTATCCTCAATCCATTAGTCACTACTCCACTTCAAAATCTTGTGGTGTCTATACTTTCTACCCTACCACCAATTAGTACAAAGGTCACTACCCTTTTTGTTATTACCAACCCAACCACAGCTTCTACCTAATAGGTGCCAATTACACCAAGCCTAGGTTACATCCTTAACCCACAAGGGTATGTACCTCTACCTACTACCCAACCACCCACATCCACCTACCCTTATATATCTTTCACCTAACCACTAGTTTTTACATACCAAAATGTGATAGCTTCTCAACCTCCTACCAATTATCAATATATCACTAAATCACAACAAAAATATGCACCTAACAACCATTCTAGTGCCCAACACCAAATAGATCTAATAAAAATGCTAATGGATAAAATGATTACTATAGAGTCATCCATCTCTGGTGCTCACAACATCTTATCATATGAACAGATCTGTAATGAACCCATTCACCCCTCTATCCTTATTAGAGCATATCCTCTTCAGTGGGAGCTTCCCAAGTTTTCTAAATTTCAAAGTAAGGAAGATCCCAAAAAACACCTCAGGTCATTGAGGCATGCATGTTATTTGAGCCTATAATGATACCCTCCTTATTCATACCTTCTACATGTCTCTATCTGGTCCAGCATTAGACTGGTATATTGCCATAACCAAACACTCTCTCTTCTCCTTCACCCAGCTGGCCCAAACCTTTTTGGATCACTTTTTAATAAACATCTCCAAGAAATTTTTCATAATGGACCTTTACTCTATCTGTAAATTTGATGATGAATCTATTATTGACTTAGTAGCTCATTTGAGAAGTCTAATCAATCAACTTTCCTTCTCTTTACCCCAACCCAAACTGATATATCTTTTTGATCAGGAATGTGCCAAGCACATCTCTTTCACATTGCATGTTCAGAGATTCAAAACCTTTGATGAATATTTTACCATGGTGCATAACCTAGAAAATAAAACCATCGATGAAGGAAAGTTAAAATTGAAAAACAAAAACTTTACCTATAAAACCAATGAGGCCTCTTCCTCTAAACCAAGCAACCAAACTAATACCAATGCCAAAAGTAAAGGGACTGCAAATGTGGTTGTCCTTAAGACCCCTCCTCCACCATATGTTAATCAACCAAACTCCTCTAACTCCTCCAAACAACACATGAGGAACTAAAACTGAAATAGTCAGAAGGAATTTACTCCACATGGGGAATCTTATGCTTATGTCCTAGAGAAGTTGCTGAAAACTAATATCATATAGCTTCCTCCTATCAAACCTCCTCAACAATTTTATTCCTCCCATCATACACCTAGCTAGTACAATGAGAATGACCCATGTGCTTTCCATCGAGTAGTTGGGCTTAACGTTAGTAGGTGTAATACCTTCAAAAGTATTGTCCAAACCCTCATTGACAAGGGGATCTCGTGTTGGATAACCCTAATGCACCTACAAACCAAGCCATCAATATTTTCAAATAACCTTTTCCCAATCATGCACCTACCAAAAATGAGAGCAACAAAGCTAAGTGTTCTCATGATGCCCATACCATCAATATGGTTCTTAACACACTCATTTCTAAGTAACCTACCACCCAATCTACCTATTCTTTGACCTCTCCACTTATTGAAGTAGTGGAGTTACCTTATCCTCATTTGGAGACCCAAGCTGAGGAATTAACCTTTTTCACTCCTCTAATTATTGAGGTAGTGGAGTCATCAGCCCCTCCTTCAACTGACATACTCAATCAAGCAACCATCACCACTCTACCTTCTCCCTCAAATACACATAAATTTACTTCCCCTTTGGATAGCATTCCCAAGGAAGAAACCACCACACCTACACCTCCCACAGAAGAGCCACCAATCCAAACCTTGCATCCTTCAATTGAGGAAAATTACAAGGTCCCCATTCCACTTTCTCAACCAATGGGTTTATCTTTTGAGTCCACTATCTAGGGAATATGATTAGTATACAAACCATTCTCTAGATTAGTTCAGAGATTAGAATTTATCTCTAACCTTGATGTGGATCAGGCCACCTTTTGGCAGCAATTGGGGCTCCCTTACATCACCAAATAGGAACCTTTAACTACCTCATTGATAGACCAACCCACCACTTCTATTATTCAACCCATATCTTATCAACCAAACCAATAAAAATCTCTACCAAACCAACCATTTCTCAAACATCCCATGTAGTCAAATCTAAAACAACCAAATCATCCTCTCTAAACAAACCTACCAAGCCAACCAAAAACCTTGGCATCTTCCCTACACAAAGCCTTAATCACCCATCATTGAAACTGGGGCTCACGTCACTAGACCCACCAACCAAGCACCAAACCAAATTAACCAAGGAGGTAAAGCCACCAAAAGGCTAGAGGGACAAACTTATACCTCCCTCAACCTTACCATCTATCTTGGGGCCTCATCCCTCCACTTTTATTAGAAATATGACTATCTCAACCAATACTAAACCATCGCTATTGGTTACACCAGCACACTTGCTTTCTGAGACACCCATCTTCATCAATCCATCAATAACCAAACTACCTACCCTAGAACCTCCTACCTCCTATTTATCAACTTTACTTGACTATTTTCTAAAGGTTACTAAAATCCTCTTGTTTGATCTTACCTCCTATTAGACCATTTGACCCTCTAGGTCCAAAACCCACTTGGTATAATGACTGCCAAGTATGCTCCTATCATAAGACACTCGAGCATGACACAAAAAACTGTAAAGCTCTCCAAAACATAATTCATCAGCTCTATGATGAGGATAATCTATTAACATAGGAACCTCCCATGAGCCAATTACCAATCCAACAACCAACAACCACTACCCAGCACCTACCTACTTCCCTGCTCTCCCCTCAAGAGTGACGAGGAACCAAACCAATCTCCTACCCCAATTCTTCCCTCCATCCATATTATCCATGTGGTCACACAATCACATGCTTAATAAAAATATAAAGGGAAGGATAAAGTGTCCATCTCATGGACATACCCATATTCCACCTACTAACCAAGTCAAAATCAAGCACCTTCACCTTCATCCAAACTCAAGGTATCTATCTTGGGTACCTCCCAATCCAACCCCTCAAAATCAATCAGGAGAGTGGTTCTCAAACAAATTCACTAGACCCTGACAAAGATGATCTTATATGAGTTGATTTCTACCTCACCTCATTATCACTAAGCCATGATATAGGCATTGTAATCAATAGAGGTTTAACCTAAATACCCTCAACCTCTAGCAGCCTTTGTTGGTGTTCTCCTAATTTACAACCTTGTCACCTTCAAGGATTATAAAATACATTATATCCATCTGAATGACCTAGATCCCCCTCTCTTTATTACTGCCTACATTAACCAAACCTACATCAAATGGGTCATGATCAATGGGGAAGTCAGTATTAATATTATTTCCTCCCATACCTATGATCAACTCAAACTACCAAATAATGTCATGTCCAAAACCTCAACCATCCTTCAATGACACAATGGCCACTACTTTAGGAACTATTATCCTTCATATCCATTTAGGACATTCCACACTCCTAGAGCTCTTCTATGTAGTGGAAAGAAAATTATAGTATAATGTTTTACTGGGATGACCTTGGATCCATTCCATGGGTTGTGTCCCCTTTACCCTTCATCATTGCATAACATTTGAGTACGAAGGTCAAGTTGTCACTATACAAGTTGAATTAAGCCCCTTTTCATCATGCAACATGATTTATCACCCTAACAATGTCTTCTTACCTCCATATAACACACCCTCATCAGCTAAAGATAAACCTTCAACCACACAAATTGGCATCATATCTTCTTCCACCAATGAGGCATCCACTAGCTCATCTATCACCTCGGAGCAAATCCCCACCACAAACCCTTTGGAATCAACATTTCATCACCTTTCACTTGGGGGATATCACCTTTTGGCCATTGACATTTTCCTTACTCCCCATGAGTATGGACAACTTAATAATCAACCTAGGTATGCCCCTAATATCAAATCCATTGTTACATTTAGACCTCCAAACTATCAAACCCATTTCATAAATGGGGGACTCGATAAACCCCTTAGAAATTTCATCACCTCGACTATTCACCATCGACTGCTCTTACCTAGATAAACTGAGTTTCACCAAGACATACCTTCATCAATGTGCTTGGAAGGGATTTGGCCTTAGACAATATGAATAGGGGCCACATGAGATACTTCCCATTGAGACTCAAAAAACCCATGAGAAACATGGCCTATGTGTCTCTCCATCACACCAATACACCAACTCACCTCCCACCACCAAAATCGATGAGGAAATCCCATCCTCATCGACTCCCTCATCATTAGAATAGAAGGATTTTGACATCATCACTCCTAACATTTTTTTTTCATCAACATGATCAACCTCAAACCCTTGACCTATCAAAAGGATGGGGTGACCATAACCATCCCTATGACCCATTCTGAGATGATAGGAGATGAATCTCCTAACATTAACATCATTTAGTGCCAGGATGATGATTTCATCTTCACCTATCTTGGTGCTCTAGATTCTTCCATCCATAAATCCCTTCTTCTTGAGACTTAAACCATGTTGAATGAATCTACCATGGATATCAACTTGGGTACTATGAATAATCCCTACATTGTCAAACTTGGCCAATCACAAAATTTTGAGGAACTTTGGGACTTCCCCTCTTTCCTCCAATACTACAACATAGCATTTACTTGGTCTTACAATGACAAGTCAGGAATTGACCCTGATATTACCACCCATAACATAGTCACCAACCATGATGTCAATCCCATCAAGTAGAAAATTCAATTAATGCACTATCACATAACCCTTCTCATTAAAGAAGAGCTTCAATGTCTTCTATCTATCAATTTCATTCAACCCATTGGTTACCCCCAATGGGTCTCGAACATCATGACTATCACCAAAGCCACAGGGGGACTATGCATTTGTGTGGACTTTTGTGACCTCAACCTTGCCTACCCAAAAGATAACTTTCTTTTGCCAAGCATTGACTAGGTAGTTGATCTTACATCTAGCCACAAGATGTTATCTCTTATGGATAAATTCTTAGGGTAAAATCAAATCCTAATCGCCTCTAAAGATTAGCACAAAACCAAATTTATCACCCTATGGTGAACCTTATACTATAGGGTCATGCCTTTCAAACTAAAGAATGCTGGTGCAACCTACCAATGTGTTATGACCTACATATTCCATGATCTTATCCACAAAATTGTCAAGGACTATGTGGATGACCTTCTTAGGAGATATAAATTTTTTAAGGATTATTTGGCCATTCTCAATATTATCTTTGAGCACCTCATCTATTACCATGTCTGCCTTAACCCTAAGAAGTGCATTTTTGGGGCCTTGTCAGGAAAGCTCCTTGGCTTTATCATTTCACTTCAAGGAATCAAAGTTGATCATGTCAAGATCAAAGCAATCCTTGACATGTTTCCTCCAACCAACCTCAAGTAACTTTGTAGTCTATAGGGGAAGATCAAATTCATTCAGACCGATGCCAACCCTTCCATCACCTTTTGAAGAAAGATGTATCTTTTAAATGGAGTAATAGCTATAAAAAAGCCTTTGATTCACTCAAAGAGTATCTTTTGTTTCCACATATACTCACCCCTCCCAAGGACGACCAACCTTTCTACCTTTATATCTCTACCACCAACCACTCCCTAGGGGCAATGCTTGCTCATCGAGATGAACAACACAAAAATAAAGTTGTATACTACATCAATCACATGATTATAGAGTATGAGACTCGGTACACCCATAATGAGAAACTTCATTTAGCTTTAGTCTTCATGGCCACCAAACATTTCCACTACCTTCTTAACCATAAGACCTACATCATAACCAATACCAAACCACTCAAATATATGCACTCCAAGCCATATCAAAACCAATCTATGGCCAAGTGGCTCATGATTTTAGTGGATTTTGACCTTGAATTTCTTCAACAAAATTCAATTAAAGGGAAAGTCATTGTCGACTAGCTGACTGAAGCACTATTAGTAAATAACGAACCTCCTCCTCTTGAGTTCACTAATGAGTCCATCATGACCCTCTTTCAGGTAGACTTCACCTATCAAGTGACCATATTCTTTGACAGATCAAAGTGTATACATGGTAGGAAAGCTAACATCATCCTTATCACCTTTGATGATGAACCTCTTTGTTTTTCAAGCTTGATTTTGAATATACCAACAATATGGCTAAGTATGAAGCCCTAGTAATAAGTCTCCAAATTGTCTTAGCCTTGGAATCAAAACAATAAATATATTTGGTGACTCCCAAATTATGGTCAATCAAATAAATGGCTCTTACCAGTGTAATAATGATGTTTTACAATAGTAAAAACAACTAGTTGATGAACTCTTAACATCATTTAAACACTACCATATCCAATCCACCCCACGATCCACTAATAAGCTCACTGACACCATGACTTCCCTCACCTCTCAGATTTCATCTCCACCCTCTGAATCTAAGCTATCTATCATTATACATAGAATTACCCAACCTTCCTATATCAAATCAGACTCTCCCACCATCTTCAATGTGGGGGAGACCCAAATTGAACTTTGGTATCAGTAGACCTTTAACTATTTTAATCTTTCCATCATTCCTTCTAGGCTTTCTAGGAATGATCGAAGAGCATTTATCTATAGGAACTCACATTATACCATTATGAGAGGAATTGTTTATAAATGTGGTTTTGATGGTCTCCTCTTCTATTGCATACATAGTCAAGAAGTCTCTCATGCTATCAAGGAAATGCATGAAGGGATATGTGGTGGATACTTTAGTGGCCTTGCCATGGAGAAATGCATCTTTTACATTGGATATTAATATCCTACCCTTAACCAAGATTATTGTGATAATATAAAAAGGTGTGTTAAGTGTCAACAATACGTCAATTTACATCATGCACCTAGCCATAGTCTTCACATATACACTATTTTCTAACCCTTCTCATAATAAGGTCTAGATATTATTGGTAAAATTAACCCTCATTATTTGTACTGACACCCTTGTATCATTACCATGATCAAGTATTTTACCAAATAAATAGAGGTTATTCCTCTTGTCTCTACCAAAGCAAAAAAGGTTTTTTACTTTATCAACCATCACATCATCTGCCACTTCGATGTTCCTCAAAAAATAATCATTGGCAATGGTAAATATTTTAAAAACAAATAAGTATAGAGTATTTGTGATGCATTCAAGATTAAGTTAAGTTTATCATCACCTTATCACTTTCAAGTGAATGGACAAACAAAGGCCTCTAACAAAAATCTTAATAACATGCTCACTAAAATGCCAATGTATTTGGTTAAGATTGGCATTTGCACATCCCCTTCACCTTATGGGCATATCATACTAGCATTCAAACCCTATGGGTGCTACCCCATTCTCTTTTGTGTTTAGAGCAAAGGCTGTCTTGCCCCTTGAAGTCCAAATTCCTTCTCTTTGCAAATCCTTGCAAGATCTCATCTCTAAAGATGATTATCATCAGTACCATTTAGCCCAGCTTGAGATACTTGATGAGTGTCATTTATCCACCCTCACCCATCTTCATTTCTATCAAGAGTACATCAAATGAGCCTATAATAAACACCCTAAAGTATAATAATTCAATATCAGAGACCTCATCTTAAAGGAAAACCAACATGTCATCAATTTGAAGAAAATCAAGCCGAGCAAGTTTGTTTTATTTGGATTAGGTCTTATATCATAACCCACAAGTATGGATCAAGAGCTTACCAGTTGTCCTCTCTTGAAGGTAACCCTAAACCGGAACCCCTTAGTGCTTTGCATCTACATCCTTTATTTTGTTAAAGAGGATCAAACTCACCTTCTATCTAACTTAAGCTCATCCCTTACTTTTAAACCACATTCATCTCCCATTCTAGTGGTAATTGATTAAATTAAATCATGTGATTATCCATCACAATCATAGCTTGATCTTGAATAATGGGTACCAAGGCTCTACCCATGGCATAATTCTCATGGTAATTTTTGTGCCTTTCCACAAGGATGGATTCCCATGGTCATTGTCACTTAAGCCTCTTTAAACCTAATCAACATTCTTGTGATTTTAGTTATGCCTTCATAAAGATGAAGCCTTAAGCTTATAAAATCAAGTCTATGTCAAAGAAAATCAAATCCAAATAAAATCATGGGTTACTCCTAGCATTTGTAGACTACTCCTTTGAAGGACAGCGATTGAAAACATATTCAATATTTTTCAACGTAAGGTGGATTGCTCCCTTGAAGGATAACTATCAAAGGCATTAAGAAAATCATGAAAACATAGACCACTCCCTTGAAGGATGGATGAGAAAATCATTTGTCAAAGCAAGCAATTTCTTGGAAGCTTTCCACATCGATCAACTTCCCCAACCCTCCAAGTAACAACAAAATAAGCAAAAGACCCATTATTAAGCAAAAGCAAAAGAAAAATAATTTTGAAAGCTACAATCAGTTCTCATCAGCAATAATTTTAAAAGACACAATTGACTCTCATGAGTAGACTTCCCACATAGATCAGTCTACACTTTGTCTAACATAGACTAGTTTATACCGACTCTTTGGTAACCTCAATAAGAGGTATGCTAGTCTCATAAGAAGGGTCCATTTTTCATCCATATCTCCTTCATACCCTATAAAGTAGGGGATTTTGAGCTCACTTGAAATTATGTGATCAAGATACCTTTTTAACCAAATAATGAATGTTAATGCAAAGCATTCGATGGTCTTATGTTACTTAATTCAATCCAACTTCAGTCTTATTTCAATCCTTTCCAAAGAAGAAGCATCATGCCCTATTCTTATCCTCTCATAACTAGTTGAAATGTATTCACTAAGTTGTTTGTTTCTTGATTATATTATTTGTCTCACATCTAGTATTGTTATTTAACTTACTTTATGTATTTCACCTTAAGCACAATGAATATAACCATAACCATATCACATCATATCAACATATACCATAATTTAAAATAGACATCATTAGCATAAACCATGTCCATATCCATAACCATCAACATCACATTAACACCATAGCATCCATGAATAATTAGCAAACAACCATTCTTACCACATGTCTAAATATAAATAAGGAAGTATTTACTTATTAAATTTTACCATAAACATCATCATCATAACCATAAATGACATAAGCATCATCATCAACATAAATGAAATCCATCACATGCCTAGCTAGGTGAGTCTACATCAGTATCCAATCTCCATAACATAAGCATAATCAGCACATTATCAACTATAATCCATAAAACATTTTTAATGATTAATATTAACATTAGGAGCTAAACATCAAATCAAACCATGAATGATAAGCAATAAACAAGGATCATACCTATAAATTGTAAGTCAATAGCATCATAAATTATACAATAATATACATATCTCTCTCTCTCAAAATTTATATCTCACCACACCAACATGTAGGTTAGTATCAAAATAATATACAAAAAAATATAATATGTCATAAACTATGTAATAATTGTTTCCCTAGCACACCACTATCTCCTAGAGCACCACTACCACCTAGTGCCTATCCTCCTGATGTCCCTACTCACCCATCAATAGAAGCAACCCACTAACCTAGTGTTGCCAAACCAGCACCACCTACCAAATTGGTTTTGTACTCACCCCATTAGGGCTCATAAGGATAATGCCTTAAGACTATAGCCTCATAATAGTGCAACTCCTCCACTGTGGATAGGCATCATGCCATGAGGATGGTGCCCAGTGGTCCTGTAGGTGATACAACTCTTCCTCTCATTTATCTCAAGGATTCTCTCTCCTAGGTAATGAAGGCTAGTGAATATATAGCCTAGTCTGTCTCACCTGTAAGTGTATCCACCTAACTTTGTAAAGCTACCATCTGACCCTGTAGTGTTGCAACATGTGTCTATGTATTGAATAGTGTCACTTCTACCTATGCATTTGGGGTAACCCCCTAAACCTATGCCCACTAACCTCTACCAACTAGGTCTACATCCATAGGCCACCTTCCACCATCATTCCCACCAAAGTCTATTTCCATGTAAAGAACCCGATACCATGCATGGTAACCATCTAGAAAACCTACATTGTCTATTGTTGGCCACACTGGTAACTCCTCATGATCTCATAAGGTATGTATCTGATGCAGCTCAGGTAGTAAGATATCTACATCCTCCCACCTATATATAAGAAATGGGCCTGGGATACCTTGTACCAAGCCTAACTATCTTTGTACCCTCTCAAATGTGATGAGATATACCTCCTTATCCCTCTTGTCAAAGATTCATCTATAACTCTCTAGGGACAAGGTGTGTCTCCTATAACCATACCACTCTAATAACCCAACATAGGGCCTCTAGATAACATCATTGATGATCAAATAATCCAGTGTGCCTCTGAACCAATCAATATCATGCACCCCTCCTTTTATACCTATGATAGAAAAATCACCTCTCCACCTCAAAAAACCAACTAAAAAATCTATCTGAACATACCCTACCTATGGTAGCCTCATTGGCCTTAGTACTTATATGTGCTCATAGGCCCAATAGTATAAAACCAACCCCATGTTGATGTCATACCTTTTGTAAGCTCTAAAGCCCCATAGTTCCTTATATATCTTCACAAGTAGCACGTGAACCCAACCAAACACTATGAGACCTAATAGTATCTCGACCAATACCCCTAGAAATAAGTACACGAACCTCCCACTACTCGAGTCAAGAATAATGAAACATGAGACTACCATCATCATGATGGTCATCAGCCTCCTATAATCTCTTTCCCTATAATATAATGTAGTGTAGCTAAAGCCTCCAACATGCCACCTTACTCAATCATGGTCATCTCCATATAGTAGTTCTAGGATCTCATCTCTCTCCTCTTGCTCTATGTGATAAACTAGGTCATCCTGTATGGGTAACCAAATTATCTTGTAAAGATCCTCTAGTAAGATCATCATCTCACCAATGGGTAGTAGGAAGGGGTTTATGGCCAAATCCCATCTCTTGATGAAGGCCATGATCATCGTTGCATCACACGACATGTGTTGATAATGCCTCATCATTATAAGGCCCACCTCCTCTATGTGAGCCTAGTCTAAAATAGTCATACCCTGGTGGATCTCTATAAATATGTGAGGTACCCGATCGTGTATCTGAATGTACTCTCATGCTTGTAATATTTATTAGAAAACACACTTAGTCACCTATAATAATTTTATCTATAAAATTTGACTGTTAAACCATGACTTATTTCCCTTTACCCTTACCATTGAATATTTTACCATCTCCCTCCTAACTTTCACCTTGGGTATACACCCTCTTTTATACTACCCACCAAACCTGACATTTTACCTACAAAGCCAAAACTAGATAATTACCATCTACTATGCCTTCAAACATTCCAAAACAACATTCTAACAACCTTTTACCCATGTCGACTGTCGACGGTCATGCATGGCCACCAATGGTTGGGTAGCTAATTGTCAATGGACATTGACTATTGATGGTTAGGTATAACCACTGATAGTCATTGTGTATGACTTCCATTGGATTACCCTAACCCTACCACCTAATTCACCCACCCAAAACCAATACACATACCTCAAATCCTTAACTATGACCTTACATCCACCCATAACAAAACTTACCCTCCAAAATTACAAATCTATAAGCTTATTTAACCCACCAACCAAACCAGCCCTACATCTAAGTCAAACATAAAAACCACCACCAACACAATGTCAACAATCCTAATTTTAAATTTAAACTACTCTACCAATTGATATGTAACCCCTACCTCATTCTTCGATCATCCTTGAGGAGAAATTGTAGGACCTACTACCCATCCTCATCCACGTTTATGCCCAACTTGTATATTCAATGGTCCACTCAATCCACACATCTAACTCAATAATCAATCACCTACTCAATAATCACTATCATCAAATTCACCACACATGACAAGTGGCTAGAGCTCCATATTTTAATTTTTCAAATGAGTCCAAATGACTCACTTTTTACTTTTGCCCACTAGACTTTTAGGGTTAGGCCCCTGACTACTAATGGTCAGGGTGATCACTGATGGTCACTCTTAAAACCCCTGACCATATATAGTCAAGATCTTAGAAATGTTCCTATTCCTCTTCACCCATACTTGTTTGATTATAACTAAATCAAATACCCACCCATGGAGTTACCTTCTCTGCCTACCCCAACCATCTCGTCACCTCACCATTGGTCCATTCTAGGCCAACTAGTGCACATTTTGAGATGAATTTTGCCTAATCCTTTTGACCATAATTACAATAATTACCATGTTTATATATTTTTGAACTCTTACTACCTTGTGTACACCCAACCAATTAGTGTCTTCTTGATATCACTTTTTACCTTAGATACCTACAACTTTACCTTACCTATTTATGTTTTTCTTGAGAGCACTTCCTGCCTTGGATACCCACAAAAACACAGACCTTGCATAGGATACTTACATTTATGAGTGATCCCAACCACGATGCTTAAATGCGGTCATGAAGTCTACTTATCACTTATCCTTCTAGTAGCAACCTTAATTTTTACCAACTATGATAACCTAGTCAATGTAATATCTTAGATATCACACTTTTTATCACACTTTGTGTGCATGTTTATGCTTTAGTGCCCAACCTATCACCCAATTTCATGATTTCCACCTTTGTCATCACCTTCACCACATTTCAAACCTGCACCCAATTCTATTTTACATCATCGACTTCTAGTTTGAGGGGGAACACCTCTTCCCATGTTGGCAAAAATGAACCTTTGACTAATAATCTATTTTTGATTTACATCTTATTGATACAAAATGCATAACAAAAAGGGGAAAAATGTAGACACCAAAAATCTACACACGATGGTTCTAAATGTTACAATTCTCCTTGACCACCTCAGGGCCTCCTTGGGCCCAACCATTGGCTATTCAATCAACAACCAAGCCTAACCCTAGTCAGCTTGAACTACTAGCTAATCTCATCTTTTAACCCAACTTTACCTTAGACCATGACCATTGATGGTTACCTTAACCATCGATAGTCACCCTAATCACCGATAGTTAGGTTCCACCGTCTGAACCAACTTAACTAACCCTTCACCCTGACTTACATTTTTTATAATTAGCTCATCTAATTCATGTGTGAGATAATTCATGTGTAAGTTATATTTAGAGAGCAAGTTGGACCCTTTTTTACCATCTTGTTGCACCTCTCCTTCCTTACCTATAAGAATAGAGGAGCAGGAGGTAAAGATGGATTGACAACCATCAAGATTTTCTTGCATCTAGAGCTTCTTTTGTAGGTGTTCTTCTAGCAATCCAGTGATCTAGCCATCATGATAGGGATCTAAAGTGTTACTATCCCTTAGCCAACAACAAAGTACTATTACTCTACTAGAATTGCTCCACAAGTCAACCACCTTAACCATTCATTTGATTAACCTATAACAAGATATGTATTTATTTTCAATTTGACTTTTTTATCACCTAGACCCAATACATAGTAACCACTGATGATCATCTTGATTGTTAATGGTATGTCCAACTGCTAATGGTTTCCTCAACCATTGATGGTTACCTTAATCACCAATGGTCACACCAATCACCAACGGTCACACCAATCACTGACAACCACTGTGGTAGAAAATAATAATAGGTTATTTTCATCCACCTACCTTCAGCCAAATCTAGATTTCTTTTTATCTTCCTGTTCAAAGACCCTTAACCTATTTTATAAAGCACATTTCACCTATTTAACATTAGTATTAACCAAATTATTAATATATTAATCATTTTAGTCTATTTCTTTATCAAGCATTTCTTGTATTTAATTTCAGTACCTTTTGATTATTGATGCAAGTAATTTATCTTTTATTTTATAAGTTTAATTATTTAAAACATGTGGATTGACATCTCTTGAGGAAGCTCTTACTTTTAAGATTTAGCTAGTGCTAGGAAATCCACCTAGCTATCTATCTAACCAACCATTTAATTTAGTGTTATCTTATTTACAGGACATCCTCCCAAGCCAAAGAGGAGCTCTTCACAATCATCTAATTCAACATGTGCACAATCAAACAGGTTTTTTAACCATACTCATATTTAGTTTATTCTTCTTTATTTTTCGCAACATAAGTTAAAATTCATTGAAACAAACCAAGGTAAAATTGAAATATTGTGCCAACAGATAGAATGTTAAGTGTAATATTGCAATGCTAAGTGTAATATTATAACACTAAGTGAAGAAATGAAATGCTAAGTTCATTTATTGAAAATGTAAAAGTATTTTAATTAAATACCAAGTCATTAATTTGAATATGCCAAGTCACTAATTTTTACGCTATGTATAAAATAGTAAATCATTGAGTTTATTAAAATATGACTATATATTTAATTAGAATTATGAATATTTATTTCAAAATGATGACTCATAATGTTACATCATTTATATTAAAAGCTAAGTCTTTTAGGTTAAACAAGTCACTATTGAAAATTGTTGAGTCCTATTTATAATTAGGTGTAACATATATATTCTTGGAAGGAATAATATTATCATAAGAAACTATGTCTCTTCTTTAATGTAAGATCAAATGTTCGATGGAACTTTACTTTTGACTCAAAATTCTATGGTGTGGTTTTAAATCGAGTTGCATTTTAATAATAAACATGGTTATCATGGGTTAGTTATAAATATATCCATACAAGTGGAATACTAAAGTGGGTTGTATCCAAAAATCCATGTTGGAATGCTCTGTATACTCTACTTAGTAAAGATTTAGCATCTTGATTGACATAAGGAGGAAACTTCTTACGCAACAAATTTTAGCACCATATATACCTAATTTAATAAATAAAGCATATGGCCATTAACATAATGTCACACTCATAGCTTCCATATAGAGTACTAGACTTGATCATATAAATTAAATTTTATGAAGGTAATATATGCCTTGAATGTTGAGGCAAACCATCATATCTACACCTTCTAATTAGAGTTTCCTTGTGTTATTTAGATATCTCTATTATATATTTGTTATATCATGATCAAAATCATAAATGAAGATAATCCATTTTTATATTTTATTGTGTTCTCATGAAGATGATGATAATGATGTCAACAATGACTTTTCAACATGCTTATTTTGATCTTCTAATCTGTGCCAAATTAATTGGTGATATTTTATCAAATAGTATAATGAGATATGACTATTTATCTTTGTAAACCATTATCATATGATGATTGTACTTGGAAATAGATGTACACAGATATACATGATGTTTAGAGGCATGAACAGAGTTTTATAGTTTTTTGAATATCACTTTACACATGTGTGAACTATATTTGATGGTAATTTTATTATACTTGTGTTGATTAAACTATATCTTTGGTGATATAAATATATGATCTAAATCTATATTATGGCTTTGCTTACAATGCTATTAGAGACAAATATTATATCTATAGCACAATAGTGTTATGCAAACATGACAACATGGTCAAAATTAGTAGCGTCATGTAAAGATGAAAACTTATATGCAATATATTTTTGTGTGAGTATTTATGTGTAAGTGATTAGAAATTTATACAATAAAATAATACATCATGATGTATGCCTAGAGATTATGTTCTCATATGATTATATTTAAGGTATACCTAGGTGGTATAATCATGTACTAGCTTGTTTAATATTAATAGTGAAAGATTGTTTGATCATGTTTTGAGTAGGGTGCTCATGCACAAAGAGATATGATAATATGGGATATCATAGGATACTTTAGCTTAAAATTATATGCTTGGATGGTATATACTCTAGTTATATGTCTAGACTCTCACCTATGTTTATTGATTAAATGTATGTGTTGGCTAATACTTGATCAATATGTTTTATGATAGCTAGTAGGACATCATGTATGCTGACATACAACCTTGAGAGTTTAAATGAATGTTGGGTTAGAATTATATGTGTTTATATGACTTTATTTGCTATATGTACTTGATTAATTAAAATTTTATGCTTCCATGTATCTATGACTACTTAGTATGACTAATTGTGGAAAAAATAGTAGTTTTGCCTTAAAACACTAGACTATGATAATATGGGATATCATGGGGTTTAGTTGTTTGGATCTTATTTTATTAATTAGAAAACTACAATTTAATATGAATGTGAAACATACTTGGGTGGCATTAACTGTAGGCATTATTTCTTGAATGATTTAAATAATAATATATTATTCATTCATGCATGACTGGCATAAAAGTATACTTTGCTTACTCCTATGTATAGCATATGATGTGATATTATTGCTAGGAGGATATAACTAGTATGAATCTTATGGTCAAATAATGTATAGTGGGACATTATCTTTTGGTAAGTATGATTTAAATATTATTGTGATATCTTGTAATAGATCAGGTCTTATATGATACACTACATGTTTAGCTTTTGAAATTATGCATGCATGGGTACTTGCTTATTATCTAGATTTCCACACTATTATATCTACTTATCCATGAAGGGAGGGTCATTCCATGATAGGAGATTATGCAAGGGAATGTTGGCCCATGGTTGGTGTGTAAAAGTGCTGAGATGATGTTCTCCCTCCTCATAGTAGTACTACTTACCTGAACACTACACATGACATTCAAAGATACACGAGTTATTTCAACTCAAGTTCTAGAGGGCTTAGTATCTATCTATTATATTAAGGTTGAATGACTAATATATTTGTAATTGTATTTTATTTGAAAATACTTTTGCATCAATTATTGTATCAATGGACCAGTTGTGGCTGAGTCCTAATGTATTTACTTTCCTTAAAAATTGTACTAATTTATATTGCATTTTGGTAATTAAATCTATAACTGTTATTATTTTATGTTGTGGGTTATATGATTGGCTAAAGTTATTTAGTTTATTTGTGGTTGAGTGATTGAATGTTAAGTAGTTAGTCTTAAAAAAATTATTGCACTATTATAAGTACAACTTGAGGGGTTGTAACATTTTCAATGCTTGATTTAATATTCTTGCCACATATGTAAAATGCTCAATATTTACAAACTTTGCATCCATAATTTAATTTTTTACATCTTTTTTAATACTATAAGAGGATGGGGTGGAATAGACCAAAGTTTAAGAGGGTGTCCCTGAAGTGCCCAATGACTATTTCTCAAGAGATGCATGGAAACCTTTGACTACCCTTAATGTTTGATTACTTCTCATGTTAAATAATGTTTCTTTTTCCCTCTTACAACAATCAAAATTAGAATACTTTGACACTATATGTTTTTATATGTTGTTTTTATTTTGTGTTTTAGTTGGAAGGGGTAGAAAAGATCCATGTGGATGTGTGTGTTAGTCCCTTTCATAATGACTTCATCCTTACAAATGTGTGTATTTGCTATACTCTCTCTTTCAATTTCCATGCTCATACATGTTTGTTGTTACATATATGTTTGGATTCACATATATATGTCGACCTATGTGGTACAAGGAGGTGGAGTCATATGACCTCGATGATAATGGAGATGATGATGATTATGATGATGATGATTATGATGATGATGATGATGATGATGATGATTGGCTTCTGGATGCTTTACAATTTGAAATGGAGGAGGAACCGAATGCTGTAAGAATATTTTATTATCTTTGATGATGTTATCTTATGTTTATTGATTTATGATTTTAACATTTTATTGTGTTTGATGATGTTATATTTTGTTTATTGATTTATGCTTTTAACCTCACATCTCTTCTTTTTTGAATTATATCATATAGGTGAGTACAATATCTAGGATTAGGGTATTGTGAGGCAAAATGTAAAACTTTTCTTGTTGAGGCCATGTGACACATTTAGAGTTGATGGTGTCCATCCATTTTGGTCATGAGATAGACTTAACACTCACCATCATAATATTCATGATCGGTAACCCATTTCAAGGAAGCCCCCTGGGCATGCTGAAAGTGGGAAATGTAAGCTGAAGGGAAGAGAAAACATGAAAAGGCAAACAAAAAAGAGGCCAATAGAGTGACTTTTTAAAAACTAGAGCATCATCAAGAGAGATAGGTTGGAAAAATCATGGCTGGCTAGGGAGGATGTCTCTAAGTTATGCTATCTCAATGAGATAGCCTTGAAGTCTATTAATGATGAGATAGGGACATATGATTTGAGTGAAAACTTGGCACAAAGAAGGGAAGCATAGATTTAGAAAACATATTATCATCAACAAATGGAATGAGAAAGATAATGGGTGGAGCAATAGCAAGGTGCATGAAATAAGGGACCTCTGGTTAAATGCATTTTGTTCATTGGTTTTCACGAAGTCAAATTTAAGTTTAATTTAACTTATTTAATATTAACATTAATATTTTTGAAACAATCATCATTTTGATTACAGAGGGATGACCATCAAGCCCATTCTAGTGATGATGATCAAATTCCTTTGAGATAAATGCATTTGTAGAATGGTAGATATGTTTGTTGGGGAGGGGGCATAAAAAAATGAAAGTGTGCATGACAGGTTGCCTCACAAATTGATATTGTACTTCTTATGATGACTATGTATTATATGTACTCTTCTTTATTCGCCTTACCTTTTTTTCAACCTTGCCATTAAATATTTTGATAGTGTTGTATATTGTTATTGCATATAGGATTTTGCTAGAGATGAGTTGGTGTAGTCATAGGCATAGATGGACCATGTTTAGGAGGTATGATATTTAATTCTTACTCATCAAAACCAACAAGTTTATTCTTTAGGTTGGTGTCTTATTCTTGCTTTTTGTTGAGATTTATAAACTACACATTTTCAAATGAAGGTGTTTAGGGTGACATATGCATATATGTACTTTCATGTGATTGACCACTTCCACTTTTTTTTCCATTTTAAGAGGCTTAATGGCCAGGGCATGAACTTTGATATTGCCTTGTGACTACTACCTTAGATATTATTATTTATATACATACATTTTATTATAATATGTATGACATGTATGATGTGTGGTCAAACACATTATTTGAACAGGATATTTCAATACAAGTGTTTCATTTCTAGTTTGTGTTGGATATGTAGTTTATTTTTATTTACGTACGACTTAAGTAATGGTTTAGTGGTTAATTTGAATTTACCAATGTATTGAATAATGATGCATGATTGAATTATGAAATATTTTTCCTATGTACTCATCATATATTTTTTGTGTATGGTATGTGATGTTTTCAACAAGCGATCTATCGTGTTCACATGTATACCTTATTCCCTTTCATTATTTCACATGTTGGTGATAAAGTGCACATGTTTACATGTCTCTATGTTTCTATAAAATTAACCATGGTGGGAAGGAGTGAAATATAATATTTTTATGCACGGCTTGTCTCTCTAACATTCGTTTGTCTCATATCATGTGTTTTTCTGTTTAGGCAATCAAGACAATAACTATAAATGTATATGGTCCATTGCTCAAGGCAGGGGAAGAAGGGAAAAAAGGAATGGGGTAATACTCTAATACATCATAATGACCATACCATAAGTAAATAATGATGGTATTCTCTATTGTTTTTTGGTGTTTCAAAGTAATTTACAAATTCATCATTGCCATTGTAACATGCAATACTATCCATTTCACTTGCCCACTTTTCTAATTTGTCAACATTGGGCTAATATAATGATTTCATTATTTTCATTTAAGTTATAAAAATATTTGTGTGTAAAGAAATTATTCATAATATAAAAAATTAAATGTTCTTAGATTTTGAATATTCTCATGGACCCTCATTTATGTCTAGATTATTTTTTAGCTTATCAATGCTAAAAATATTGAATGTTACCATTGAATTTCATGTGTATTTTTTGTAGATGAAGTCCCAAATCTAGAAGATAATGTGGCTTCCTAATTTCCCAAGGACATAGAATAACTTCTCACAAGGATAAGATCCAATAATGTAATGGGTGAGAAGAACATATTAGTTTACATATCTCACTAGCGGCTATAAAAAATAATCTCTCAAGAGGAAAAACCAATTTCTGTCTAAGCTTCTTGAGGGTACAAGGGTAAAGGTAATGAAGTTGTAAACTGCATTAGTTTAGAAGACTAGAGAGGTCGAGAAGTTTCACCATACACTTCTCACACTGAGGGATAAAAAGATGGATGTTGAAATAAAGTTTATCAATATATAAGTTGCCCATGCCTACACAAAATCACTCTGTGATGCATGGGCAAAGACTGTACGGGCCATACAATTGAAGCATGAAGAAATAAATACCATATATGATCACTAGCTATAGATTTTGAAGTAGAGTATGATATCTTATTTTCACAAGCCAATGGGATGTCTCCCAATAGACATGGTATTCCATACACGAATAATGATAATTAGTTGTGTGCAATGACTTATATGTCTTGTATTCCATGTATGCTTATGACTTTGGATAGAATTCAATTGAAACACATGCTTATTCATATTTTAACCTATAAAATTGATGTTTATTTATTGCCACTTGCTTACTTGATCTTGTGTATTTAAGTTGTTTATGAATGAATAAATGATTGTGTTCAAAAATTTTGTAGGTGCATGTTAAGAGACTATAAAACTATGGGAAATGATTTTTTAGCAATATATTTCAACTCCAAATCATGTATAAATGTGTTTTCATGCTAGTTGATCACCATACAATGGTTTTATAATTATTTCTAAGTGATTGGAGGTTTTATAATGTCGAATAAGTTCATTTATAAGTTGATTGTTTAGAAGGTAGAGTAGACCTAGAAGGGAACATGAATTGAAGGTTTGATTCATTATTTGACTCTCAATATTATTTGAAGGTGTCTCAATGTTGATAAGCACCGTACAATGGTTTTCTAACACAATTTGGGAAATGGTTGTTTAGCAATATATTTCAACTCCAAATCATGTATAAATGTGTTTTCATGCAATTTGATCACCATACAATGGTTTTATAATTATTTCCAAGTGATTGGAGGTTTTATAATAGTCTCTTAACATGCATTGTAGGTGCATGTTAAGAGACTATAAAACTATGGGAAATGGTTGTTTAGAAATATATTTCAACTCCAAATCATGTATAAATGTGTTTTCATGATAGTTGATCACCATAAAATGGTTTTATAATTATTTCCAAGTGATTGGAGGTTTTATAATGTTGAAGAAGTTCATTTACAAGTTGACTATGTAGAAGGCAAAGGAGACCTAGAAGGGAACATGAATTGAAGGTTTATTCATTATTTGACTCTTAATATTCTTTGAAGGTGTCTCAATGTTGGATAAGCATTGGAAAATGGTTGTATAACACAATTTGGGTCATTTGGTGATTTTGTCATGATCTTCAAGAATCTAATGTAGAAGTTGTAAGAATTATAGGCCTAAGAAAGAATAAGGTGAATAAGGAAATACAATCTATGCAATACACATAATTCTTATGTTTTCACCATAATATGTATCAAAAGTTGATATAATAATAAAATGAATACAAGAGGAACTCAAAAACATAAATATGCCTTCATAATGTGAATATACCTATATAGACCTACTTGTATACTTTTGCATTTTCATACGTAGTTTTGGCAAAAGTGCTCAAGAGAATATATAAACACTTAATTTATATAAGATAACACATACACATATATAAAGGAACATTAAAAAATCCTTTCCATCCATGGAAATCTTTTTCTTCATTGATCAAAACAACAAACACTAATCTAGACCTGTAGTAAAAGATTAGGAGATTCTAGATCAATATGGTTACATGAAAAAGTGAAGGTAGAATTTGAATGATATGAGTTAGAATAAAAAATTCAAGTGATGGGTAAGTGCACAAAGTTGGGGGACAAAAAGTGGCATACCCATGGACATGATTTTCCTAAAATTTTATAAATTTGAACTTCTATAGATAATTTGAGATATCTACCCTCCAAATTTGAAGATGGTGTAAAAACATGAAATGTAGCATTTTGAGTCTAGTTTCCAAAACAATAATTTTTTTTAAAAATGGTTAAAGTATAAATAGGTCAAACATATAAAATTTGAAGAAAAACTCTATTTTTTCTCAAAAAACATAATAGATCGATGGTCGTGATGTGCACCATATTTTGAGCAAAGTTTAATATTATTTAAAACCCTTTAGAGAAAATTTAGATAAAAGCTTGTAACACATCACCTATATTTTTTTATATTTTGTTAATGAATAATTTGTTTTATGAATTTTTCAAGTAACTAGATCCTAAAAACTGACAAAGAAATGGATAGTCATTTGTGACTTACGCCTAACTACCTCAAAAAAATGAAAATCATTTTTTTTGAATGTGTGTAGAATTAAGTGTACTACATGACCATATAATTTGTTTTCACTTGGATCAATGAAACACAAGTTACATGAAAATGTATAGGCATGTATGTTTGCGGCATGTAGTGGCCAAAAAAGGCATAGTTAGAAATAAATATAGTTTGAAACCTTAAATTAGTCCAAAAAAATATAAGAATCATATTTTTGGAAAGAGGAGAATGTGCTCGTCGTGATAAAATTAATTTTTTGAATTTTTTAGTTGAAATTCTTAGTGTATTTGGCAATCAAAGTTGAATTTTGTTATTTATTTTCATACCTTTCAATACTCGACTGTACATTGATAATCCAAGCCTTTAGTTTGAGAATCCAAGCCATTCTCAATCCAAAAGGCATGGGAATTGAATTTGAATTCAAAACCATGATCACGTTAATAACATGATCACATTAATAACATAATAATTAACATGATCATGTTATATAATAACATGATCATGTTAAAAACATAATCAAATTATATATTATAAACATCCTAAACTTGAATAGGAGCCATCAGGGCTAGTAGTCTTAAGATTGTTATCTAATATGACCTGTGCTATCAAATCCCTAAATGACATTATTTTGAAGGAATTCCTTGTACGGGGACTAATTACTCTTAATTATAAAGATTATACTGAAGAAAATAATTTATTGGTTAAATATGATGTGCAATTAGGGAAAAATATTCACAATGGATAAATTAGATGGACACAATTCATTGCATGGGGTGAAAATGCTCCAATTGATATTCTAGGTGGCAACAATTAATTACATAAGACTTAGTTGTCCTCAATTGTGTATAGTATTGAAAAAAATATCAATTGATAAAAAGGTATAATTAAATCCCTAAATGACATTTGATTGATTTAATTCCTTGCTTAAGTATTGAGTGGCTCCAGTTGTATAACATATTGAACCTAAATACTCATTTGGTTCAATATGGTGTGCAATCGGGGCTAATAGAACCCAACTAGAACATTATATGGAAAAAATTAGTTATATGGGGTTTAATTGGCCCCAATTATGTATATAAGATAAAACCAAATACATGATTAGCTAGATATAGTTTACAATCAGGGCCAATGAAGTTGTAACTGACATTAGATGTATTCAATTACTTGCATGAGCCTTTGTTGGCCAAATTGCATATTCAATTGAACTAAATACTTGGTTGATTCAATATGTTATGTATTTGGGACCAATAGAGCCCCCTGTTAACAGTAGAAGGATGAAATTTCCTACACAAGGCTTGTTTTGATTAAATCTCATAGATCATTTTGAACCATTATATTTTTTCAGTTGAATTTGGTGCACAATAAAAATCTTGATTTTTATTAAAGATGGATCTATAATTCCTTATAGAGGGTTAAAATGGTCATGATTTCATATTAGATTCATGATAACACTTAATTATTTGAATAAGGTGTGCAATTATGGCCGTAATTAAAATTATGTTGACATAATTCCTTAACCAAGCCTTTATTGGCCCCAATTATGTATCATATGGAACCAAATAATCAATTGGTTCAATATGGTGTGCAATCAGTGCCAAGTAAGCCCCAATTTCAATTACATGTGATTATAATTCCTTACACATGGCTCCTTTGGACTGAATTTGATATCAAATTGAAAAAATACTTATTTTTTTAATATGGTGAGCACTTGGATCCCCAATTGATATCATATAGATAAAATTCCTTACATTGAGGCTCAATAAACCCCTAGGATCAATTTAGATCCAATTAACATCCTTTATATATAGTAAGAAATAGGTTCATAGGGATGAACTTGGTTAAAATTACATCAGTCTACCACAATTGACTTCTTAGGCTCAATTTATGATGATGTGGGGGATAATTGATCCCAAATTCACATTCTTTACTCATAGATCTGCATTTAAGGAGCTCAAATTTTCCCCAATCACCATCACAATTGTACTTTATATACCTTAAAAACTATACCCTGAGCCATAATCCCTAAAGTTCCTAATTCTTAAATTCTATTTACTATAAATAAAAACTCTTTAAACCTTGAACCAATCATTTTAGCACAAATTAACATCATTTAGACTAAGGATTAAGTTCACAAGGCTCAATTTGGCCTAAATCACACAACTGATTGACCCATTTGACTACTTCACTCAATCTACATGTGCAACATGACATCCACGATATAATGACAACCCAAAAACACATTCTATAGTTGCAAATGGGTCCAAGTGATTCAAATTGTCCTCAATTATCTTTGTGATTGACCCTATGTACCCTAAACCATGTATATACATTAAAACTTAGAAAGGCCATAAACCATAAACCCTAAACATTATAGCCTAAATTGTAAACCATTTACTTTCCAAGTATTTACCAACTTTAATTTAGTCCCAATTAACATCCTTTGTAGTAAGAATCTGGTTTGAACACATGACATATCTAGTGATTAGACATTAATATATAGGTCCTTAAACATAAATCTTATGACCTTATCGTTACTGATCCCTAAAACATTTAAATTATAATCCCTATGCCCTAATGCCCACTATGCATCAAAAATATACACACATTATGATATAACTAATTTTATCATGAGATGTCATAATTTATGCACTTTTTAAACCTATAACTAAAGCCTTTGGAGTACCAATCTAGCTAATTATGCATATGTTTAGTAAATTGGGGATATTTCGAGCCCAAGTTCAACCTAATTAACCTAAGAGGAGGAGAAGTAATTGATTTTTTTAATCAAGGAGGCATTTGAGGTCGATTTGAGGGTCTTCAATAACAAGATATGATTTGGGGAAAAATCAAAGGATCGATCTGCTATCATGAATTGATCCAATTAGTCAATTTATATAATTTCCTCCATGATGTAGGGGATAATTGATCCCAAATTCACATTCTATAATCACAGATATAGGTTCAAGGCTCCCAAATTTTCCCTAATTGCCTACACAATTGTATAAATATTCCCTAAAACCTATACCTTAAGGCCTAATCCTTATAACTTTCTTAATCCATAAACTCTAAACCATAATATAAACTCTTTAAACCTTAAACCAATCAATTTATCCCAAATTAACATCGTTTAGACTAAGAATTAAGTTCACAAGGCTTAGTTTGGACTAAATCACATGACTTATTGACCCATTTGACTAATTCACTCAATCTACACATGTGGCATGACATCCATGGTATAATGACAACCCAAAACACATTATATAGTCACAAATGGGTTGAAGTCATTCAAATTATACTCAATTATCTTTTTGATTAACCTTGTGTACCCTAAACCATGCATATACATTAAAACCTAGAAGGGTTGTAAACCATAAACCCTAAACATCATACCTTAAATTATAAACCATTTACTTTCTAAGAATTTACCAACTTCAATTCAGTCCCAATTAACATCCTTTATAGTAAGAATCTGGTTTGAACACATAGCATATCTAGTGATTAGAAACTAATATACAGGTCCTTAAACCTAAAACCTATGCCCTAATCCCTAATGATCCCTAAAACATTTAAATTGTAATCCCTATTCCTTAATGCCCACTACGCATCACAAACATACATGCCTTATGATATAATTGATCTTATCATGAGATGTCATTATTTATGCACTTTTTAAACTTATCAATAAAGCCTTTATAGCACCAATCTAGATAGATGTGCATCTGTTCAATAAATTGGGGCTATTTCAAGTCAAGGTTTAACCTAATTAACCAAAGAGGAGGAGAGATAGTTGATTATTTTAATTGAGGAGGCATTTGAGGCTAAATTTAGGGTCTTCAATAGCAAGATATGATTTAGGTCAAAATCAAAAGATTGATTTTCTATCATGAATTGATCTAATTAGTCAATTTGTACAATTCCCTACATGATTTGGGTAAAATTGAGCCCCTAAACTAGATTTATGGTTCAATTGATTGTATAACATGTACATGGCATAATTGACCCTACTTTTATTAGAAATGTGCAAACATGAAGGTAATCAAGTCATAAATATGTGTCACAAGCACCTCAAATGTTCCTTAATTACCTTAATCATTGGACCACATTACCACAATTGACTTCATAGGCTCAATCTGCAATGATGTGGGGGATAATCGAGATCTTAAATTCACATTTTTTAATCATAGATATAGGTTCAAGGCTCCAAAATTTACCCTAATTTCCTACATGATTGTATAAATGTACCTTAAAACCTATACCCTAAGCCCCAATCCTTAAAACTTTCTTAATACCTAAAATCTAAACCATAAATATAAAAACTTGAAAACTTGGACCAATCATTTTAGCCATGGAAATTAACATCATTTCTAGACTAAGAATTAATTTCACAGGGCTCAGTTTGGGCTAAACTACATGATTGATTAACCCATTTGACTAATTCACTCAATCTGTAAGTGTGACATCCAGGTTATAATGGCAACCTAAAAACACATTTTATTATTAAATACTTATTATTATTTGGGCTTCGATGTGTTTAGATCTTTTTTTTTTAAGTATTAGGAAAGATCCCCATAGACATGTACCTTCACTTTAGACCTTAATTGTAATCACTAATTCCTAAAACATAAATTATAATACCTAGTCCCTAATCCATAATCCATAAACCCTATGCACTAATTTTCCTTAATCCCCATCCCTAATCCCTTATCTACATTAAGTATAACATGATTACATTATTTAATAACGTGATCATGTTATTGTTAACATAGGCAACACTTGCTCCTCATTACCAAGTATCAACCCCATAGCTTATATCAAGAATAATGCAATCACATTATTATCGATATCAACTTCCCATTGAGTTGGGTGTATTGGGACCTTATGGAAAGCATAACATGATCACATTATTTAGTATTGTGATTTCTCTATTGTCCATATCAACTTCCTAATGGGTTGGGTGTGATGGGACCTTGTGGAAAATATAATGAAATTGTGTTATTTAGTAACATGATTGTGATATATAACATGATCACGTTATTATTATTTTAGTGATAGGTTCACTTATCAATGAATATTTTTAGCCCAAATCGAGACTTCTATCCATATAAACATTCTATGATATTTACATACCTGTGTACTTGACCCCACCTTTGAAAAGTTGTCAATTGCCCCTTCTAATGGGTTTCAGATCACGTTCGAAGAGGAAGTTTTTTAAAAAAAACACCAGAGGAATTAAATTATTTCAAATAAAAACACAAGCCACTAATGCAAAAAATTCATGGCAAACAAGGTACAAACACTAATCTTGATGAACCAAATGTTGTATATAATGAGCCAATTAATGATAATGAATTAAGAAATGATGAAATTGACTATAATCAATTGAATAATTTTGAAATTTACCATAATGTAATTGACATAATGAAATGAATAATAATGAAATTGAAAATAATAAATTAGTTAATGTTAGAAGTTCAATTCAAAGTTCCAAGTTTTTTATTTTGTTGATGATGAGTCTATATATGATGCTTCAGCCCCTATAAATGAAGAAAATTTAATGGAAACAAATAATCATGAAATTAACCATCAAAAAAATTTCATGGAAACATATTATGAAGAAATTAAAAATGAATAATTTAATGTCATCCCACCTCTAAATAATGAAATTAATAATTTTTTTGAAACACTCTCTCAATAAATTCCACCATTGCCAACACCTCCAAGAATTGTGCATACAAAAGACAAGTACTTAATTGAAGTCGATGAAAATATTTTAAAAATAATACATAAAAAATGTCCAATCACCATTCAAGAAGACTGGCTCAACATATTTGGGATAATTTCTTTCATAATTTTTAATATGATAGTTAAAGTTGTCAATTATTTATTTCATTGATAAAATTGATTAAGATGAGACCAATAATATACACATTAGGATTAATAACATCTAACATGGATGATGAAAATGATGAAATTTTTGAAAATTTACATGATGTATATCATATTGTAGGCCTAAAATCATGCACCAAAGATTGTAATGTTGCCTAGTGTATACTTACAACTTAGGCAATAAGTGACATAACAGTGAAGAAATGAATGGTTTCAAAAACAAGTCAAACATTTCATATAAATAGAAAAATAATAAGGAAAGCAATTGAAAGATGTGAAAGACTTCATGAGCCTAAATACCAATGAGCTCTAGGCATTCCTTGGTAGACTTACATGAAATGACAAGGCTCTATTTGACATTCTCAAAGAGTTACTTGCTCAATTTTAGAAATAAAATATAAGAGTTTCACCCAATACAAGAGATGTCATGAAAAGAAGAGTTGGTTCTCGTAATCGTGAAATACATCCAAAACATTTAATAGATATGACTCAAAAATAATTTTACTTTAATTTTTTGGAAAAATATCCACAAATCTCTATTTGTAAAATATATTTTGAGATGGAAAAATCTTTTTATGTTAAAATAAATCACACATGCACCACTTTTTCTTGCAGGCAATATGTTGAATTTTCAATGCATTGTGATGTTTTTCACTATATTCATTGTACTTTACATACTAACATTTTGAAGGAGTGTGGCATTGATTTTCCACCAAAATTAGTCAGGAAATTTATTCCAACTATATTCTATAAATGATTGGATGGGTAATTGTTTTACAACAAATCATGTTTAAATAGAAATTGTAGCATTTGTGGTGGATTTCCAAATTTTAAAAAATGTATCTATGAGGAGATTACAAGTACAATTAGATAGGAATTAGTTGATTTAAGAAAATATAAATTGGTGACTTATCAATTAAAAGATGGTAAATAATCTATAAAAGGTGTGAGCCTGTTACAAAAAAGATACCTATTTCAAAAAAATTGGCCAAATTTAGAGAGAAGATTGTTTATGACTATGCAAGACACAAACATAGGGCTAGATGGTTGGATGAAAATTTTAAAATATGAAAGCATACATTCCCAATTGGTTTTATTATTTTAGTATTTTATAGATAATTACACATTCAAACCCCAAATGGAAGTTCAATCATTGTATTACAACTCTTTAGAAGTTACCATATTCGTGTATATAATGTTCATGCATGCACTTGATAGTGAAAAATGATAACAAAAAATATTAAGGGAGTGATATTTATATCTCAATGATTATATATCACATATATTAGAAGAACAATAATTTCAATCAACATTATATTTGGTCAGACAATTGCACATCACAATTCAAAAATGCATATATATTTTATTAGCTGAGTAGGATGCATGTTACCACAGGTGTAGAACACATTTGTAGTTTCACCAAGGCTATCCATATAAAAGGGTAGCATTATGGTGTTGGATCATGTGTAAAAAGAGCTATTACAAGAGAGGAATTGAAATTTGAAGAGGGTGTTCATTTGATAGATGCAAAACCTATTGTTGAACAGTGTAGTGAGAACATGTGTCATGGTGCTCAACTAAATTCTACTATTCATAGATATTTCTGGTTAATGAAGGAATAACATTTGGAAAAGTATGAGGATTATATGACTCTAACAAGATCAAGTGACCACTCATTTCATAGCTCAAATGCAAGTTCTTGGAATATGAGACACTTGGGATGTTTTTGTTTTGCATGTGTGGAATCTATTTGGAATGAGTGTGAGTCACAAGAGTGAGTGGATGATTGGATTTCTAAACCTCTAATTTTAATCAACACATACCAGGTTCTAACAACATTGAAACTTACATATATGACATCATCAAATGACTTTGACCATGTATCTGATCTAGTGCAGCCAGGTATAATATTTTTCATTATGTACAATTTATTCTCATTATTTATATATCTTCATATTGTCGATAAAATGATTTTTTGTGATGTATATGGCATGTTTTTAAAATTATTATAGATGAATATAATGAAGAAGGCACTGATTACTACTTGTGTCGGTGTGTAGAGAGAAGAAGAAATTGATTTCCCTAGTTATAGATGGAGAAAACATTGACTATCCCACTTGGTTAGTAGTAGTCAATAGAACTTGGTTTTGATAATATCCTATATAAAATTCAAATCAATGGTAATTTGAAGAGTTTAAAATGCATAGGAATATATTATACTATTCAAATTTGATTCTTGCAATGAATATTCAATTAAAAAAATATCATAGGAGGCCATTAAATAGGAAACTATGGAAATTTCATGTGTCAAATCATGAAGCTATTATTAATACTATCAAGGTTAGAGTAGATCCTAGTGGTTCGTTAGATTTAAATAAGGAGGTATGTTGATGTTTCAAATGTAGATGTAATCAATTTTACCAAATGATTTTTATTTTCTAGGTAGTGTGTGTGTGTTTGTGTGTGTGTGTGTGTTTATTTCATTTTTAATTGCTTACTAATAATTTTTTGTAGGTTAGTGGTACCATATAAGTTTTCACCTTCACGTGGTTAGCATTGTCAATAATGAATTCTATATTATTGAAGCTAAGATAATCTTAGGATTTATGAATGTTTGATTGAGGGTGAGATTAGAGGGCTTAATGAGGTACGTGAGGGATCTAATGGTTCATGGAAATGACTTATATTTTTTGTTTATGTGTGTTTGAAGTTAGGATAAAAAATTACATTTTTCTTGTATTGAGAAGGGTGTTCTTGAGGCCAGAATGGGTGGTGGGTTTATCAATAAGACTTGAAGGGAGGCCAATAACCTGGTCCTATAGGTTATATTTCTCCCTAGGATGTGTTGGTGGTGGCAGTTTTCACCCACGAAGAATCAAAATTAGAGTTCTACAACCACAACTTGAATTTTGACAATATTTGTTATTAGTGTTTCTGCTCTCCAGAACGGTAGTGAAAATGCACTTTCAAGTGGATTCAAACATTATGGAAGCACAATAACATGTAATTTTTCTATTAGTATGTGATCAAAGTGATATATTTGCAAGTGGAGGTCCCAGAGGTATAAATGCCAGTGGAGCCCCAAAAGTTGCTTGCTCACTAACAAATACTTGTATTTTTGGACCCGTCACTACAACTTGTCTAACAGATTGATATCAAATATTCCACCCAAGTGTTGTAGGGTGAAATTATAGGTCTTAAGGATATACGAGAAGGATTTGATATTTCACATAAATGCCTTATTTTTTTATGCATGTTTGAACTTAGGCTAAAAAATTGCATTTTTTTGTATTAGAAGGTTGTTTTTGAGGTCAAAATGGGTGGTGGGTTTATCGATCAAGCCTGATGGGAGGCCAAAAGCTTGGTATTATAGGCTATCTACCCCTTATATGTATTTTTTGTGGCATTTTCCATCCATGAAGCATTGAATCTAGAGTTATGTAACCATAACTTAAATTTTGACAATATTTATTGTTAGTCTTTCTGCTCTCCAAAATGGTAGTGAAAATGCACTTCTAGGTGGATTAAAATGTCATGGGAGAAAAATAACATGTAATTTATCTATTTGGATGTGATCAAAGTGATATATTCATAGGTGGAGGTTCCATAGGTATAAATGCCAGTTGGAGCTTGAGAAGTTGCTTGTTCACTTTCAAAAACTTGCATTTTTAGACCTGTCACTGTAACTTAACTAATAAATTGATCTCAAACCTTCCACCTAAATGGTATAGTGTGAAATTAGAGGGATTAAGGAGTTACATGAGGGATATGATGGTTCATGGAAAACACTTACAATTTTTGTTTTATGTGTGTTTGAACTTAGGCTAAAAATTTGCATTTTTCTTGTATTGGGAAGGGTGTTCTTGAGGGTGGAATAGGTGGTGGGTTTATCGATCAAGCATGATGAGAGGCCAATAACCTAGTATTAGAGGTTTTAATCCCAATTGGACATGTTGATGGTGTTATTTTTCACCCATTAATCATTGAAACCAAAGTTTTGTAACCACAACTTGAACTTTGACAACATTTACTATCAGTGTTTTGGCTCTCGAAAATAATAGTGAAAATGCACTTTCAGGTGGAATCAAACATCATGGTGGCATAATAACATGTAATTTATCTATTTTGATGTTATAAAAGTGATATATTTATATTTTGATGTCCCAGAGGTATAAATTCTAGTTGGAGCTTGCGAATTGCTTGTTCACTAACAAAAATATGCATTTTTTTATCCGTCACTGTAACTTGTCTAACGGATTGATATTAAAGCTTCCACCTAATTGATCTAGGGTAAAATTAGATGGATTAAGGAGGTATGTTATGGATCTGATGGTTTAGGGAAATGGATTAAAATTTTCATTTTATGCATGTTTTAACTTAGGCTAAAAATTTGCATTTTTCTTGTATTGGGAAGGGTGTTCTTGAGGCCAAAATGGGTGGTGGGTTTGTCGATTGGGCTTGATGGGAGGAAAAGAACCTAGTATTAGAGGTTATATTCCCCATATAAATGTTTTGGTGTCATTTTTCACCCACAAATCATTAGAACCAGAGTTATGCAACCACAACTTGAACTTTGACAACATTTATTGTTAGTGTTTATGCTCTCTGAAATGGTAGTGAAAATGCATTTTTGGGTGGATTAAAACATAATGGAAGCACAAAAAAATGTAATTTGTTTATATAGACTTGATAAAAGTGATATATTTTCAGGTGGAGGTTCCAAAAGTATAAATTCCAATTGGAGGTTGAGAAGTTACTTGTTCACTGACAAAAGCTTACATTTTTGGACCCATCACTGCAACTTGTCTAACGGATTGTTCTCAAAGCTTCCACCCAAGTACATTGGGTTGTAATTATAGGGAGTATTATTTATGTGAAGGATCTGATGGTTCATTAATATGACTTATAGTTTATTTTATGCACATTTGAACTTAGGCTAGAAAATTGTATTTTTCTTGTATTGGGAAGGGTGTTCTTGAGGCTAGAATGGGTGGTAGGTTTGTCAATCGAGCCTGACGAGTAATAGAGGTTATCCACCCCCTATATGTTTTTGTGGTGTTAGTTTTTAGCCATGAAGCATCAAAACAAGAGTTATACAACCACAACGTGAACTCTGATAACTTTGACAATTTTGACAACTTTGACAACTTAAACTAGAGACTTAGAAACTTAATGAGTAATTGATATATTGAATTATTGACCAATTGAAAACTTTGACAACTTTGACAACTTTGACAATTTTGACAACTTTGACAATTTTGACAACATTGAAAATTTTGACAAATTTGACAACTCTAAAATTTTTGACAACTTTGACAATTTTAACAACTTTGAAATTTTTTAAAACTTTTAAAACTTTAACCTATTGACCTATTAGGTGGAATTGAGTAATTGAATTATTGACCTATTGACCTATAGAACAAAGAAACCTTGTCTATACCCTATTTTGGGTTAATAGTCAGTTTTGGTTTTGTAACCTCATATTCCATTCAAGGTAGATGGTGAAGAGTGTTGTTCCCAAAATCAGCTACGCTCATTTTTGGAACAACCCCTACGAAACTTGTCCATTTTGTTTTTTTCGCTCTAAGTTCATATTTTGAGTCAGGTTTCTCTTGTTCTCATTTTTGGTCAATTGGCATCCTTGAAAAGTTTATGACCTTACTTCGTTACGATTTTCTAGCAAACGTGAAAATCATTGTGATTTTGATGTGATCAAAATGTCAAAATTTTGATAAATTTCAAAGAGTTAGTGTTGTTTTTGCTTTTACATGCAAAGGCAATAGTGTTTACTGCTCTTGCATGTTTTTTAGCTTTTATGCAAAGGTGGCAGTTTTTGCCGCTCTTGCATGTTTTTCAACTTTTATGCAAAGGTGACAGGTTTTGCCGCTCTTGCATGTTTTTCAAATTTTATGCAAAGGCGGCAATTTTTGCTACTCTTGCATATTTTTTAGATTTTATGCAAAGGCGGCATTTTTTGCCGCTCTTGCATGTTTTTCAGCTTTTATGCAATAGGTCGTAGTTTTTGCTGCTATTGCATGTTTTTCAGCTTTTATGCAAAGGCAACAATTTTTGCCGCTCTTGCATATTTTTCAGCTTTTATGCAAAGGTAGCAATATTTGCCACTCTTGCATGTTTTTCAGATTTTATGCAAAGGTGACATTTTTTATCACTCTTGCATTTCCTAACTCTGTGGTATTTCCAAGTTTAATTTTTTGAGCCCACTTTCCTTTGGTTTTTTGGCCTGCTTGCACTTTAGCCCTTTCAAGCACATCCCCATGGTAATGATCATTGACATGCAATTTTCCCAAATTGCTAGTATTTCCCCTGATTGCATGATCATGACTTTGGTTGTAGTTTCTCATGGGTCCCTCTTCATCAGCATATTTTTGACAAAAGTTCTTCCAGATCATTGAAGTTTCTCTGAAGAAGTCAAAGACAATGAAGTACAAATATCAAGGTGTTTTTCCAATCACCTCTGTTACTTCTAATGTCAATGACATTAAGGATACAGAGATCAGGCACGTGGATATGGCTGAGTTCATAGAAAGAACCAAATCAAGCAATCCCAACCATGAAATGAAGAAGACTGGAGATAAAGATTGAAGCTGTTCTTCCATGCTTTATTCAAAATGCACTTTGTAATTGACTTGGGACATTTGCACATGTACTTTTATCATGTGTAATTACATGTAAAAATCCAAAAAGTCCCAAAGTCAACAAAGACTCTCATCTTTGACTAGGTTATAATATTTAAGTTTTTTCTCAATTCTCAAGGCTTCTCCCTATATATAGAGGGAGCCTCTTTTGTAATGGATGGATCTTTTGATAATTGAGAGCAAAAAACTTTGCCAAAATTGAGATGCTTCCTGAGACTTTGAGCTCAGATTGTAAATCATATTTTCTTGAATGAATGAGAAAGCAGGTTACTTTCAGACTTTGCGTTGGAATAACTTGTGTTATTTAGGAGATCGTTCTTATGTTCTTTTCCTAATAATCTCTCATCTATTTGATTAAACAAGCAAAGTGTGTGGAAATTATTTGAAGATGTTCTAAAGTTAATTATGAAAACTTTGTGTGGATATAATTACCTTTAGTTCATGTTTTTCATTTTTTAACAGGAAGGGTATTAGAAAGGCTTTGAATTGCTTTTATCCTTTGAGATCTTATGCTCTATTGTAGTTTTTAGTGGAGACTTTGAGCTGTACTTCACTCTACTATTACGTACGCTCTAAATCAGTAAAGGGGAATAATGAAAGACTTTGTGCTTTTGTGGGTTTCTCATGGATCTAGCTACTACCTGAAAAGATTTTTTGTTATTTGTTGAACATCATTTCTGAAAGAAGAGAAATGCTTTTAGTCATTAACCAAGATTTATCTTTTGCCTTGTAAACATCATCTCTAAAAAAAGAGAGATAAATGGTGTAATCTCACCCCTGAGTCTATTTTCAGTTCATATTAATATATAAATAGTTTATAGGGAACCTCCCCTTGATGAGAGGAGAGATTTATCTCACTATGATGTGGTAAACCCACACTTTTTGCTATATAAATCTCTTTGTGTTGTGGTTGATATACCCATTTTGTCGTCGGTTGCTTGACGACAAAATATTCACCCAATAGCTTTTGGCGACTCCACTAGGGACACGAACGTGCACTTTGAAGCCTCAAGCTTCAAATTGAAGTCTTTCCAATCCTTTTTCATTTTACACTCTGGTAGATCCATCGTACACGTGAAGCCAAAGAGCTCAAGGTATTGTTGATCATGTATTTTAGTTGGTACAATGTAATAATTTTGAGATTTTTTCTCCACCATCTCACCTTCAGTGAACTAGGAGTCTCCCTCCTACCAACATCAGATCTCCAATACTAGATGAAACTTCTAGTTTTAGTGCTAGTAGATTTTTGTCTATATTTATCCCACAAAGATTTGTTATCCCTCCATTTAATTGACATATCATGGCAGCTCAAGGCCCCTGGGTAACTCTTTTGGTCCACTCTACATGAACTGCCTCACAGTTCTAGAAAGAGTTTCCCCAAGTTCTTTGGTGATGGGAGAGTTCATCCTGATGAACATATTGTAGCCTTCAGCATAGCCTGTGGCATAATAGGTGTGGAGTATGAGGACGTAGTAGTCAGACTGTTTGTAGAAACTTTGCAAGGCATTGTTGCATACTAGTTTTATCATTTGTAGGCCCAAACTATGACTGAATGGAACACCCTCAAAGCGAAATTTGAAGCTAGCTTCAAACCCACCAAAGATGCACATGCCTTGTTGGCTAAGCTTACACAAATGAAGAAGGAATCTCATGAGCCCATGCGGGACTTCATTTCCAAGTTTGACAAGCTAAGGAACAGGATTCCCACCATTACTCAGCCAACAGCTAAGAATCTCAAATGTTTCTTCGTCAATTATCAGCGTTTAGAAGTGAGTTTCCTATTGAGATAGGCTGGCCACATAGACCTTACTGCAGCTCAATATTTGGCCACTGAAGTTGAAGATGACCTCATCTTGGTAGGGAAGATAAGAAGAGATCCTAACAGAAGTAAACTTTCTTCATCTGTTGAGTTTTCTTCTATAGGCACCATTGATCCTATGGTGTAGAAGTTGGCAAATGAGTTGCTAGCTCTCAGAAAGAAAATGGTGCAAGGGATGTCTGCTTCTCCTTCATACTGAGATATACCAAAGAGGACTTTTCCCAATCAGTCATACCAAGGCAATGCTGTCAAGAATCAAGGGTAGTTAAATCATCTTTCTCCCCCATAGGGGAAGCTTGCCATCAAAGCACCTCCAACCAACTCAGGAGTTGGTCATCATGAAGCTGAACACAATTTCTCTTTCCAACTTGAGTTTGATCAAGAAGATGATGCTAATCTCTTCATAGAAGGAGAAGAAGAATTAGCTGGTGACTCTAACATCAGTTTCCTAAATTACCAGGATGAACCCAGAAGTAAAGGCGAAGCATTTGATGGATCATACATAGTGTTTACCAGGTCCCATAACTAGTCATCTCAATAAGTAGATAAATAAAAAATAGGGGAAGAATCTCGAAAAACAATTTTAATTGCTAAATGAGAAACTTTGCTGCCTTTCCAATCAAAGGACCCGGTGATGAACAAAAAAGTATGTACCTCAAACATTCCTGTACCTTCTACTTCAAATTTGTATACCAGTACCACCCCCTCTAAAAATTAGAAGGATGAACCTCCTTCCTCTATCATCAGTCCTTTCCAATCATTTGACATAATCAACTATTTTAAGAAGACTAAAATTCAAATGACTAAGTTTGAATTCTTGCAATCCAACCCTGAGCAGTTGGATAGGTTAGTTGAATGTGTAAATAATAAACTTGTCCCTGTAGGATAAGAAATTTGAAAGTAACTCCTAGTCCCCCCAAGAACACATCCACCCAGAATAACCTTGTCATTACTCCTCCAGCTACCCCTGGGAAGAAAAAACCATTTTATGTCTCCTTGTTGATAAATGGACACAAGTTGAATTGTATAATAGATTATGCTGCCTCTGACAATGTCATGCCTGCTAAGGTGGTAGATTCTCTTGGTCTCACACTAACCAAGACCTTTGGGAGATGTTTCTCCATGGAAAACAAACAAGTGCCACTTCTAGGATAAATCAAGGATGCCTAGTTTACATTCGCAGCCTTCCCATAAAAAAGAATTAAAATGACAGTCCTGGTGGCTGATGTCCCAGCCTCATACAACATTCTTCTTGGGTGAAATTTTTGCAAAGATGTTGGTGGAGAATTGAGCATTGACCTGTCTGAGGTGAGGATCCTTGTCAAAGGCATCATGTAGAGGCTACTCCCTGAGAAGGAGTTGAAGTACATTGTCACCCAGACATCAACGCCTAGAGATCAAATTCTTTTTAAATCTTTAAGAATGGGTAACTATTTTTTAACCATAGAGGAGGTTTCTATTTCATCAGATGAAAGTCCTGTAAGTGACAATTCACAAATTTTAGACAAAAGATCAAAGAATTCAATGATAGATCAGGGTGCAAAAGAATCCTCCCCTCTAAATGAAGAAAAATATTTAAGAAGATCAGTTTCTAATGATGTTTGGATTTTAGAATTTGATGGCAGTAGTTATTCTACCAGTTCTGGAGCTAGATTGTTTTGATCTCCCCTTAAGGAGTAATTTTTACCTATTCATACAAGTTGCAATTCAACAACACCAACAACACTGCTGAGTATGAATCTCTATTACTCAGGTTGAAGGTAGCTCAAGACAAAGGTGTTAAACTCCTTCATGCTAAAGGAGATGCTGAGCTGGTGGTTTGTCAGGTGAGGAACCTGTATCAAACCAATGATGAAAGATTGCATCATTATCGTAATCTGGTATGAGACCGTATTGAAAATTTTGATGCTTTCAATATATCTGTAGTGCCTAGAGAGTTTCATAGTCATGAAAATTCATTGGCTATCTCTATGACCCTCTTGGTTCCTCACCAAGATTTCAAAGATCACAAGTACACTATCAAGCTGGTCTTTCGACCAGGTGTACCTGATAATGCCAACCATTGGTAGGTGTTTGATGGAGACCATCAAATCATGAGCTCAACTAAAATAGAAGAACAACAAATTATGGTAATGGACCATAATGTTGCATGTCAAAATCAAGAAAAGAAACTCTTCTGCAAGAGAACAAGGATTCATGATTTTCAGACTAGAAATCAAGTCTTGTTGTGGGGCAAGAGAAGAGAACCAAAAGGAATGCTCCAAAAAATTTATTCCTAGTGGAGAGGTCCATTAGCCAATCTTCATTTCTAGGGAGAAAATGATTTCATGCTGATATATCAGGACAAAACATCATTTTCACTGCCTCACAGTGGGCAGCATCTGAAGCACTTCAATCCTTGAAGTATCAAATAAGTTCAGTTGTACATATATATAATTTTTGTATAGTCTTTATCTTGTTTTGTGTTGTTCATTTTCATCTATTTTTGGCACCTTTCTTTTTGGTTAGTTTGACTCCATGGCCCAATGGCCTGGGTGAAGGCACTTAGAGACTGGTTTCTACTCCCGTCGATCATTTCAAAGTTTGATCAATGGAAGTTTCCCAATAGGAGCCAGCTATTGTTCCCAAAGTCAGCTACGATTATTTTTGGAACAACCCCTATGAAACTTGTCTGTTTCATATTTTTCACTCTAAGTTCATATTTTAATGTAGGTTTCTCTTATTCTTGTGATTGGTCAACTGACATCCTTGAAAAGTTTATGACCTTACTTCGTTACAATTTCTCAGCAAATGTGAAAATTGTTACAATTTCGATGCGATCAAAATGTCAAAAAAATTGATAAATTTCAAAGAGTTAGTGTTGTTTTTTATTTTACATGCAAAGGCGCTAGTTTTTGCCACTCTTGCATGTTTTTCAACTTTTATGCAAATGTGGCAGTTTTTTCCGCTCTTGCATATTTTTCAGCTTTTATGCAAAGAAGGTAGTTTTTGCTGCTCTTGCATGTTTTTCAGCTAAAATGCAAAGGCGGCAGTTTTTGCCACTCTTGCATGTTTTCATCTTTTATGCAAAGGTGGCAGTTTTTTCCACTCTTACATGTTTTTCAACTTTTATGCAAAGATGGCAGTTTTTGCCGCTCTTCCATGTTTTTTAGCTTTTATGCAAAGGTAGCAGTTTTTGCCACTCTTGCATGTTTTTTAGCTTTTATACAAAGACGATAGTTTTTGCCGCTCTTGCATGTTTTTTAGATTTTATGCAAAGGCGGTAGTTTTTGCCACTCTTGCATGTTTTTTAGATTCTATGCAAATGCGGTAGTTTTTGTTGCTCTTGTATTTCCTAGCTCTGGGGTATTTTCAAGTTTGTTTCTCCAAGCCCACTTTCCTTTAGTCTTTGGGCTTGCTTGCACTTTAGCCCTTTCAAGCACATCCCCATGGTCATGATCATTGACATGCAATTTTCCTAGATTACCAGTATTTCCCTTGATTGCATGATCATGACTTTTGTTTTAGTTTCTCTTATGGGTCCCTCTTCATCAACATACTTTTGACAAAAGTTCTTCCAGATCATTGAAGTTTCTCTGAAAAAGTCAAAGACAATAAAATACAAATATCAAGGTGTTTTTCCAATCACCTCAGTTGCTTATAATGTCGATGACATTAAGGATATAGAGATCGGGCACGTGGATATGGCTGAGTTTGTAGAAATAACCAAATCAAGCAATCCTAGCCATGAAATGAAGAAGACTGGTGATAAAGATTGAAGCTGTTCTTCCATGATTTATTCAAAATGCACTTTTTAATTGACTTAGGACATTTGCACATGTAATTTTATCCTGTGTAATTACATGTAAAAATGTGGAAAGTCTCAAAGTCAACAAAGACTCATCTTTGACTAGGTTATAATATTTAAGTTTTTTCTCAATTCTCAAGGCTTCTCCCTATATATAGAGGGAGCCTCTTTTGTAATGGATGGATGTTTTGATAATTGAGAGCAAAAACTTTGCCAAAATTGAGATGCTTCCTAACACTTTGAGCTTAGATTATAAATCATATTTTCTTGAATGAATGAGAAAGCAGGTTACTTTCAGACTTTGTGTTGGAATAACTTGTGTTATTTCAGAGATTGTTCTTATGTTGTTTTCCTAATAATCTCTCATCTATTTGATTAAAAAAGCAAAGTGTGTGGAAATTATCTGAAGATGTTTTGAAGTTAATTATGAAGACTTTGTGCAGCTATAATTACCTTTAGTTCATGTTTTTCATGTTTTAACAGGAAGGGTATTAGAAAGGCTTTGTTCTACTTTTATCCTTTGAGATCTTATGCTCTGTTGTAGTTTTTGGTGGAGACTTTGAGTTGCACTTCACTCTACTATTACGTATGTTCTAAACAAGTAAAGGGGAACAACGAAATACTTTGTGTTTTTATGAGTTTCTTGTGGATCTAGTTACTATCCGAGAAGATTTTTTGCTATTTGCTAAACATCATTTCTGAAAGAAGAGAAATGCTTTCAGTCATTAACCAGGATTTCTCTTTTGCCTTGTAAACATCATCTCTGAAAAAAAGAGATGGATGGTGTAATCTCACCCCTGAGTCTATTTTTAGTTCATATTAATATATAAGTAATTTATAGGGAACCTACCCTTGATGAGAGGAGAGATTTATCTCACTATGATGTGGCAAACCCACACTTTTTGCCATATAAATCTCCTTGTGTTGTGGTTGATATACCCATTTTGCCATTGGTTGCTTGACGACAAAATATTCAGCTGACAAAGAGTATGATTATTAAATATTTACATCTCTTGAGTTATGTGGAAAATGTGAAGATGAAATACATATGAAGAGTTAGATTAATATTTTTATAAGATACAGATGGATAAGAGTTTTTAAGTTTCACTTTGATCATATTTCTTTCTCATTGAAAGTCCACAAGACCCTAAACTCATAAATTTGTATACTTAACTCTTTGTATTGAATATTGTATTTGATTAAAAAGTGATATAAAATGGTTTAGGATGGTTATATAAGGTAGTGATAAAATTATTACTGGTTATAGATTCCTTTGATGTTGAAAAACCTAGAGACCCTGTATACCCTTGTTTCTAACATACATACTATAGTGTTGAATGACTGAGATTTCTTGTTTGCAAATGCCCTGAGGGTTGTGAGAGATTACTAATTGAATTAAAAATTTATAAGAATTTTATATAGACATAATCCAAGAATTAGATCATCTTAAAAGTCCTTGTTGGACATTATATGTAATTATTTTCAGTCTTAGCCTATATAGTTGCTACAAACCTTGACTTTTAGGGTTTTGACCATAAGAAGAGATTCAACCCTTAAAAATTATTGAAATTTTTTAATATAGTGTGTCTTAGGTTATATTAAGTTAATAAAATGATTTCATACTTTTACATTCTAGACTTCATATTGTACTACCCTGTAGGTAGTCAACTAGCCTAAGAGACCTGGTGAGAAAGAGGCTAAAGAAGAAATTTAAACTTAGGTGAAGAGTTGAGGAAATAAATTGATTCAAAATTAGTATTAGCCAAAAGGGTGGTAAAAAATAGTTTTTTTTTTTCAAAGTGTCTCCATAATTGTCAAGCCTTGAGCTTTGTGCATTTTGAGGGCTAATTGGAAAGTCAAGTAAGCCTAGAGGTAAAAGATTTTACAAAGGAACCTAACCCAAGATTTTGTGTGAGATAATATAATAGAAAAGGGTTGAAACGAACCTAATTATGTTTCCTTGAATATTTTTTTGTATGGAATAGAACATGAGGTCTTCCCTAAAATAGGGTTACAAGCCAAGACAAAGGCTAAAGAGAGAAATCTGAGAAAAGATAAAAGAGAGAGAGGGGTTAAAAAGTTGGAATTATGTTGTATGAGTAGGATAAGGAGTCTTGAGGTAGAATATAAGTGAATACACAAGATTAGATAAATTGATATTTAATCAAGATCCTGAACACTTGCAAGCTATTGAGAAAGCTCTGCATCAAAAGCACATGCAAGAAACATGTACAAAGAGAAGAAGGTAATTAAATCTAACTAATAAGAGTTTCATTATTAATTTACACTACACATAATTAAATTTAAATAAATATGTAAGATCCAAGATTTATAGCATTAAAAAGAATATTTTTTTAATCCTCATTTGTGTGTTCATACAACATTAAATATGAGATCTGATATAGATAACAATTTGGAAGATCAAAGCAACACTGTAAAATAATAGAAAATGAAATTAAAAATAGAAATAAATTATATATATCAAGCCATGATAGGCATATAATATAGGCACATACATGTCCAATGTCAATAATACATAGATTGGGTCATGATAGCCATATAAAGAGTTACATCTACCAACATAGTATCTAATGTTGGTTGAATATCACATGCACATATACAATGCCAAAAATGCATCAATTTCCATATAGGAATACAAAAAAGTACATCTCATGTGTGTAAGGAATCCTATTCATCAAATAGCTGCCCTCTCTTTACCTTCCTCAAAGAGGACTCTCCTTAGGATGCCCTACTAGTAGATGGAGACCCCTCTAATGCCTTGGATTGCTCCAAGGTCTAATTATGGGTCCTATGCTCATAGCTAGCTTGTATCTAAGCCTATTAAAAACATAAAATACATTTAAAAAATTGTTAAGAAATTAATTTTAAACTATAATAAAAATTATTTAAACATGTGTACTTACTGCAAGCTCGTGATCCTGTTCAACTCATTTTTCATGATCAATCAAGTCAATGGCAAGCTCAACTATCTGAATAGGCATTTAAAATATGGTTAGAACTTGAGAAGTTACCCCAATCACCATCTGACTGGGACTATCCTCTATCATAGGGCAGCCCTGCATATACAATACATAAACATAAGTTATATTTTCCCCAAGTGCACATGTAATAAAATTATTAAAACAAGTCTATTTTTACAATTTAAATTTAAAAGAATCAATATATACATATGTCAGTGCCTATATAGATGACATTGTAGTAGAAATGCCTATGTCTATCTCATCTCATAGAGAGGGATGAGTGTCAGTACCAGCCATCAACTATTCATGTAAACAAGGTTGAGTACTTAGTTTTATATAACGTACATCAAATCTTATATATGAAAACCAAAATGATCAATAGAAGAACTTGTACATATAAAATATATTTCTATATAAGTACATGAATGTAATGACACATTATAAGAAAGAAGAAGACAAGCATGCACATGAAAATACACTTAGATCTAAAATTATAAGCCATCTATTGAAGTGTTAGAGCAATAGCCTTATACCAGAACCATAGAGGATTAAAACTATGAAAGGGAATATATAATATACTAGTTTATTTTTTTTTAAATTGATAAGTATAAATATACTCATGTCAAGATCTTCAATTTATGCTATATTACATGTTGGACTATATTGGTTGTTGATTTATTACTTGTCTAAAAATAGGGGTTTGACTTAGGTCTGGACCCTCGTAACTAATTCCTTTTGGATGAATTTTCAAGATTAACTTAGAGTATATAGGTATATTTTAAATTTTGTTTTAAAAATGTGGGGCTATATTTGATGGAGAAGAGTGATGAAGTATGATTGGCTTCTTAAGATTATAAAGAAATTAATGACTAATGATTTGGCCACACTATATATAATAGGGATACTCTGGATTGTGTAGGTGGGGATTTTTGTCCCATAGAGTAGATTCCTTTGATTGAACTATTCATCAACTAGGATGTGTCATGTAAAATAGTTTAAGTTTATGATTAGGATACTAGGCTTGTCGGCTAAATGCAGGATTTTGGCCTTGATAGAGGATTATGATAGAGGTAAGATTGTTAATTGGGTGTAATACTTTGGTGTATGATCACATGACCCCTAAAATCATCATGGGATAGTTGTATGATAACATGACCCCTACACTCATCATGTGATAGGTGTATAAGCACATGACCCCTTATCAGTGAGGGTTAGAGATTGGGACAATGGGGGCTATCATGGCTTCTAGTTAGATAGTTATGCCACAATTGAGAGACTTTCCATGAGTGGTGGACACACTGACAATGATATATTTGGTAGTTCTACTATATTATGGTATTTTATGATAGTTTGTGAATGAGGTGGACACTCTACTACCATCGTGTGCAAAATTGGGAGAGTACTAATTGAAAGAGTACATTTAGAAAAATATCCTATGTCTAGGTTGAAATTATGGTAGGATGTCAACATTAAGTACAACCACCACCATTATATCCAGATACTTAGATGTATAAATAATAATAAGATAGAGGGTGAGGAGATGAAGTTTAGGGGAAACAAGGGTGAGCATACACTTGTTAGAGAGGAACCAATAGGATAGGGGGATAATGGTAAGATGAGGTCCAATTAGGAATTATACCTAGACTCACATGAAGTTACCCAAATAAAGTAGTGATTTGGTTTATTTCTAGTTACTTTCTATGTTAATTTGTAATTTATTACTCAATTATTGTTTCTTTATGTGACTAGAGATCTAATGTCTTCTCTTGTTATATGGTTTTAGAGTGAATCACTTAGTGGTGGAACATGATCAAAGAAACTTTGGTTAGGATTTTTTAGTTGAGGATTATTTGAGCCTTGATAATATTTTGGTGGATGCAATTTTCCATGTGTGAATAATCAATCATACATATGCTTTTATCCCTACTTATCATACATATACATGAATTTCCCTCATAATACGAGAGAGATAGTTGGCCTAGAGGAAAATGTGGTCAATTTTGAGTCTCAGGTGAAGACTCTCAATGAGATTGTTAGGGATGGGGGAAGTTAGGCTCCATCTAGCCAAAAAATAGTGGGAGGTACATCACCCACATAGGTATAAGCAAGAGACACAAAACTAGAGAAATCATATCCCACATCACTCATCAACATGTATATGTAAATAGTTGTAGTCATAACAAATGCAAAGAGCAAAACATATATGTAAAAATAGTTTACCTCTATATATGTAAATGGTGTCATCATAACAGAGGTAGATGCAATCATGGATGGCCCAACAACTAGATTCTAACGTGAAAACAAAGGTTGCGATAAATCGAATGCTATAAATACTGGTTGTGATGATGAAGGAATCATCACATGCTACAACATAAAAAATCACATATATATTATATTAAATTTTTATGTAAATTAATTGTTAGCTTAAAAATTAAATTTTCAAATATAAATTAAATTTAACATGACATTTATATAAAATATATATGCATCTATGTGGTGACTGATGATTGCATGCCAAATATGCATGCCAAAAACTCAAAACTCATATGAATATGATCTAATCCATCTAAACCAATAATGCCATCATCATTATAAGGTCCCATAAACATAACTCCACATGAACTATAAGGGTGGGGTCAGGGTTAGGTAGCCTTTAGCATACTTTTAGAATCACTCTGTGAAAGCTTACTTGTATGCTAAATGAGTGTATCGATGAGGGAGCTGAGAGCATGGAGAGTGTCTATCTCCAAGACCTATTGAACCATAGAGGGGATTACATGATGAAGAGGCTTTTGGATAAAAATCAATGTAGGCTAATTAGGCACATGATGTGTACCTAGTCAATCCTATGTAGATCCTTTTCTTTAGCCTTAAAACTCACTAAAATCAAAATAATTAGGAATCTACTTGAGGACAAACTCACAGTAGAGTTTCCTCAAAAAATAAAAAGGGACCTCATTGGTTTTTACATGGTGGATAGTCAAAGACCATCCACCATCGATCCCAAAAATTGGTTGTGATTAAGTTATGTACACAGTAATGGATAGGAAAACATTTGGCCCTTATGGGAAAGGGGGCATTTGTGGCTGGGTTGATGAATAGGGAACAAATGTCAGATTTTGACATATTTAAATTCTTTACTTAAAGCACTGACAACTTATCAACATAATAGGCCCTAAAAGTATCTCTACATGAGATCCATCAATCAATTTGACTCATTATCGAGTCAATTTGACCTAAAAAGGTCTGTAGGGAATTAGCTCGCTAGGTCTGGTGGGGGTTGATTAAACTGAGATCTCTCATTTTGTCAATTAGGTTTTCAATTTCAAGATTATTTCCAATAATATTGTTAATCAAAAACTCTTTACTACCAAGGGGGTTTGGGGAACTATAGGAGTGTTAGGTGGAGGGATAGGAGGAATCGTAGGGTTTTGTAGAGGGTTAAGAGGAGGCGAAATCAGAGGGTTTTGTGGAGAGTTGGGAGGGTTAGTAGGATGGGCTATTGAAAAATTATAATTAAAAACATGGGTTAAAAATAATGAAAATCATGAAAAATTAGTTAAATAGAGAAAATTTTGATGACTTACCTCTCTTACGTGATAGCGTCATTGATCAATAGGATTGTGGAGTGAATTTTGGCACTTCTTGGAAATGGTTTGCACAAAACAAGATCATGGAGAAACCTAGGAGGAGAAAACATGAATGCAAAATTAATACATTTTGTGTTCAAGTTTCTATAAAAAATTTTGGGGACACAGGGAACATGATCACATTATCATTAATAACATAATCACATTATTGTTTAATATAATGTGATCATGTTATTTAATAAAGTGATGACATTATTAAATAACGTGATCATGTTATGTCTCGGTAATCTTGATCCTAGCCTTAATTAATGTGATTGCATTAATTAAACAACATGATCAAGTTATTAATTAACATGATTGCATTATGATAAATGTCCACAAAATTGTTCCCCAACTTCGTGCACTTACCCTAATAGATAAAAAAATATATAATTTCTTTAGCTATAAATTAAACATGTTCAAATACAACCAATTACAAGACTTAAAAATATTTATCAATATTGAAAGATATTTCTATATAATTGTTCTATTCACTTTCAGAAACGTCATTATCATTTGATGGATTGTATTCACCATCATTGTCATCATCTACAACATGTGTGAAAAAACATAGTGTTTCTATTCTTGAAATCCTTCACCATAATTAGATGAGAGGAAAATCTATGTTGTGGGAGATTATGTACCTCTTCCACAACGCTATGTATGGCTGGGCTAGACAAAGCTTGGAGGCATCAAAGTGGTCATTTTGAATGATGTATAGTTAAAAATATACTAGGAATGATAGTTTCACACCAATGAATATATTTCATACCTAATCCAGATGCACATACAGATTTAAATCATTAGGCACCTTTGTTGGTAAGAAATTATCCATGAAGTGCCTAAGATAGCCTAGAATGGTGTCAAGAATATCCCACAAATCAGGCAAAATAGCATCATCTTCTAGCCATTCATATGACCACTATATGTAAAAATTAGTATCAAGGTTGTCTATGAATGCCACATACTCATAACTTACCATAGGAATGTGGTACAAATTATATTCCATGTTTTAATTCATAAGAACATTCACCCATCATAATCCATTAGGAAGGATGAAATTTACAGTGCATCCGAGCCCCCTCCAGTTGATGGAAGAAGCCATCACACACGAGATTTGGTACATTATTTGATGTTCCACATTTAGCTCCTCTAGTATTTTTTTTTTCATATGAATTTTTGGAATTACTCTGTTGTTTCCAAAACACTCCCCATGTTTTGTAATATTAATACCACCTACCACACAATTATAAAAATTATTTAGTAAAAATTTCTATAAAAAATTCATAAACTATAGTTAATTATTATGCATGTATTAATCAATGTAGTTAAATTTTATGGATAATCAACATGTATTAATTAGCATGGATAATTTTCAAAAATTTCACAAACTATTTTATCTAACTAGTTCAATTTCAAGTAAATGAAAATGTTCTATACAAGTGTCGATTGACAAACAAACCAAAAAATGTTGTAAGTTAATAAACAAGAGTTGTTTGTGTATGTTTACTCTCTCATGCAAGGTATATGGATTTTTCTTCATTATATGTTCCCTTAAATATTCTCTTGAAGCTATAGATAGAACACTCTTTGTATTGTTGCAGGTATTAATCAAGGAATGCAAGGTGATAGTCCAAAATCAAAGTGAGGTTACGGTTAGAAAGAAGAAACTTGAATTGCATGGAATTCTATTGATATATGATAATATTTGTATGTTTAATATAATGAATTATCTAAACTATATAAACCCTCAGGATAGTCATTTGTGGTGTTAGAAGTAAGAAAAATCAAGAAAGAACTCTCTCAGCCCTAAAATCTTATTATATGTCTAAGACAATCAATTAAATGATTGCTTTTGAAGGCTTTAGAGGATTACCAATACAATTATAAACATGGTATGCTTTTCTTAGAGTTATATATGCATTATTAAATTCATTTTGGTGTCATTCCTTGCATACTAATGTGATAAATCAAAGGAAAATATAAGTACGTCTCTTGGAATTATGTGCATGTATGTCTTAGTTGACGTAATAGGGGAGTAAGGTGTTTTAGCTCCTCTCAGGAGCTATAAGGTCTTCAATTAGGAATGAATGTTATAATTGACTTTATAGGGATTCTTTGAATGCCCAAGCCTAATTTGAAATGTTAAAAATAGTTTACAATCATTAAAACTTCATGACTTTGGTTGTACCCTATCTTCAGATAGACAGTCATGTTGAAAATGAGAGGTAAGACCCTTTTATTTCCAAGAAATGAATGTCATTTATTACTATAGGTTTAGTATGTTCTACATAGGTGAATGGAAGACTTTTAAGGATTTTAGATATACTAAAAAGAGCAAGAATTGATATATACTTCATTTTATGGTGTCTTAGTCGTGTAGGTTATCATTTTTATGCACAATAAAGTTTATATCTGAGGATTCAAGAATATTTGTGACCTTGGAGAGCTTAAATCCAATGTGTTTGAGTGTGTTTTGATTAGATAGTCCTAATTCATCCAATTTAAATGTTTAAACCCCTTTTATATGTATGAAAACCTTAATGAGTCCTCCTCAGCCTATGTACACACCCTACATAGGGTTTGTTGACCAAATATATGTTTTGGCAGGTAGAGAAGGAGTTGGGATCTAAAATTTTGTTTAAAGCTTGGGAATGATGACCTAAAAGTGAATCAAAAGGTTTTTAGTGGATTGCACATGTGTGGAAGCTATGAGATGCAAAACTCAGAATTAGAGGATTGAAGACCTAAAGATAAAGGTTAGGGTTTCATTATTGCAAACCTTTGTCTTTGGAATTACACCCACTCAAGCATGGAACATAATGGTTGGTTGTAAAAATGTACATTAGGCCCAAACATAAATTATAAATGAGGTTATGATTTCTAAGACCTAAACCTACACAACAAAGACGAAATGTTGTAACATGTGTCATGAGTTATGATATGTTCATCATGCAAGCTTGGTAATAGATGCTTCAATCACCTACTTGATTCATTTTGCACATTTTAAACAAAAGTTATTAGTATGAAATTTCTGTAGTATTTTGTTAGTGTAATATCCTGTTGGGTTTGGTAAATTACTTACAAACATTAACAAGGATATAAATAAGTTTAGCTTCCATGGTTCACAAATGGTGCTTTTATTCAAGGAAAATCTTTAGAGATATTGAAGAGTAACCCTTATCAGTAAGATTCTTTGTTTATATAATAGTTTTATATTCAATTTATATTTAAAATAATGGATAGATTTACAAAATTTATAAGAGGTGATAATCTTAATTTTTACCTAAAAATGTATATTGTTAGTGTTAAATATTACTACAATCATCTTATGATTTCAATTATTAACTTATTTGCAGTCTTTGGTTACTTTCTTATGTGGATATTACTTAGAACTAGAGCTAGAAATGCCTATCTTATGTAGCTTCCTACATCTCTATTCTCACTATTTATAACTTTGTAGATGCTTCTTTCAAAGTCTGTTATTCCAGATACAGTTTTTTTATTTAACACCATTACATGTATAATATTTAAAACATCAACTTCTTTTTCCTAAGAGGAGATGAACCATAATGATCAGGGAATAATTTCACATTCAAATAATGTGGTCATATGTGTTGTGATAAATTTTGCCATGCATTCCACTTATGATTAGTGTTGTTCCTCATATTACCTCTGATATGCAATCCTATTCCATACCTATGAGTACGTTAACTAGAGACATTTGTATGTCTTTGCATATTTTGAAATCCCATGTAAAACAACCAATTATTTGTTCTCATTTATATTTGATGTGGATTTTTGAGATCTATTGGACTCCAAAATAACACTTAACATAATTCTAAATTTGTATGAGATGGCAAATCTATCACTTAAAGAATAAAAAATTCTAACTATAAATGGAATTGTTAATTCCTTTGGCGTTAGTAGTTTAACCATCAAACAAGTGTAGTAATTCATCATGCCACTAGTTATGAATGGTAGTAGTGTATGGTTCTTTATGTGCTATATTTAGAATTCTTCATTTATTTTGCCTAACAGGTAGCTAAGGTCACCTTATGATTATGGTCTTCCACATGTCATAGAAAAGCATGCATGATGATAACTTATTATCATTAATTAGTTATTTTTAGTCATATCTCACATTGCATGATGGTTAGTTGTCCCTTTTGAAGGTTTGGTTTCTATAATGTTCTATATGAAACAAAAATCCTAACACATTGCACACAATTAGTTTTCTTTATGACTATCACATACAATCAATTGAAATTAGGTGTTGAATAGTCATGGTGGTAAGATAAGAAGCCTTCAAGGTGCAAAGAAGATCCTCAAAGTGGAAACACTAATTTTGATCTATCCAAAATGGTTTAAGATTGTTTTTGACAAAAAATTATTCAATATACATAGTATTGTATCTGATGTTCACCTACAGGTAGCTCTGGCATACGTTTGAGAGTGTTGAAGTGAAGATGGTTGAACTCATTTGAAACCTTCATTGAGTTCTAGGAGCATTGAGAAGGACATTGTGATAATGGTAGAGTCATGAGATGGTATATAGACCTAAGGCCATGTCCACAAGTTTAAAAAGTTGCATTTGGGGACATCTTACCTTAATTTCTTTGAATCAAGGTTTTATCCATATTCAATGTCATTTTATGATGAAAAATTGGAGGTCTATGCTAGTCTAAACGTTTTCATATTGTATCCCAAGACTAAGGTCAATGTTTTGAACATGAAAATTTGGTTGTTTGACCAAAAGGTAATTTTTTTGAGTCATTTCTAACTCAGATAGGTTTTGACCTAAGAGACTTAGTAAACATTGTATGGAAATGACTATAAACAACCTAACTTACAATAGTGAATGGCTACATGGTTTCTGTGTATGAGAAGAGCTCACATAAAAGTGAAATATGGATAATACCTCAAAGGAAATAAAATGATTTGAAAAATAGTGGTCATACATAGAACATCACCTATATGAGTCTTTGAAATCTCCTAAATGGTCATCTACAGTCTGACTGTAGAGTCACAATATAGTGGAGTAGGTAGTCTGGATGTTGGCACAACCCTAAGTCATGATATGAACATGATCAAATATGAAATTGTCTAAGATTATTTTAGGAAGTACCTAATTCATTAATATAAATGTATAAACATACACCTTCACCTAAAGTAACCTCATTTTCCTAAAGTGAATGCACCTACAATCTAGTATAATAGATATACTAGATTAAGCTAGCGAGATGTGAGCTAAAGAGGTTAGCAGAGATATATAATGAATGGATCATGTTAATAACACTCTAAAAGTTTTATGACCAACTCCATATTCTTGGAATAAATAAAATAGAGCACATATAAGTCCTCACTTGTCAAACAATTTGAAGTTCCTAACCCTGCATAGTCATAAACTCTATAAGTTTGTCTTGAATAATTATGATATTGAGGACTCTAAAGGAGTGACCCATCCAATAAATTTGGTATATAAGGTCATCAAGACATTTTATAACCCTCCATGGTCTCATTTTGTCCTTAAAAATAGGGAAATGCCATCTATTTTGTCTCAAATAGAGGGCACTCCCAATCAAGATGTGACTACAGGCTTGGTCAAAAGGTGGTAGGAGGATAACATGAAGATTGTTAGAACACTAAGGAAAGATGTGAAATGTTTATTTTATCATGAAAAAGGCTTATAAGACTCTATAGGCAATATTAACACTCAGAGGAGGTTTTTAGGTCATGAAACATAGTTAGGCCTATTAGGCCTAGATCTAGACCCAAGCCCTACAAGGGTCTCGGTCCATTCATGTGATCATAAAACCATTCCAACTATGTGAAGACCTTAAGGGGAGAACATAATACTATTTTTATCCATTATTTTTTAGAGGAACAACATAGGGTGATCAATTTGACTGCTTAGTTTCATTGAGTTCCAATGAAGTTTTAGGTGTTGGAGCAAGGAGGAGCTAGTGAAGAGAAGAATGAAAATGGAATGATTGAGGAGGCATGGTTTAGAGGTGAAGTTAATTATCTAGAGAAAAAAAATAGTTCAATAGGTAGGTGAATGACCAAGTCAAGTCCTAGTTATGATGTCAGAACATGAAATAATTAATGAGACCTTGAGGCCAAGGGAGATATATGAGGATTACCAAGTTTGGTAGAAGAGTGGATATTGAAGATGTGAAGGTGATGGTTGAGAGAATGGTTTATATTATGGTTATGTATGTAAAGGATTGAGAGATAAATAGTGCATATATGGTATAAAGGTGATCTACTACAAGATAAATAAAGAAGTATATGCATACAAGAGGATTAAATGTGTATTGACTTGTATTTAAAATAATTTTCATATGGGCACCTAATTGAAAGTGTGATAATGTGCATAATCTAATGTACTATTTTGAGATTTAAATATCATTCAAAAAATACTTTAACAAATAGTATATTTATGAAATATGTTATCGCATGTGGGCAGTATAAGGGAACTATTCATCTTCAAAATAATCTATTTATTTTTCATTGGTTTTAAATACAATTGACCATGCATCAAATGAATATAATTACATAAAAAGATATAATAATTGTATATTGTCATCGATTTTACATGCATTTATTATTATTGTGTTATCCTTGAAACCTAAAAAGGGATATAATTAAGATGCATTATGTCTATTATGTCCAGCCCTATCTTGCTTCACTGCCCTATTAAGATCATCATCCCAAACTTGTCATTTTGGATTGTTACAAGGTGGGTTTGGAAAAAGTGTAGTCTTCTATGACATGTGCTGATGTTTGCATCTTTTTTTTATAAAGTCTCTCTATCTACAAGTGGAAGTTCCATGCTCATCCTACACTTTTTTGAATGGATGAACCATTGAGTGTTGTGCATTTGATATCAACCTACTCTGCACTTTGTTATAAACATGTTCCATATAGTTTTTGAATAATGACATAGTTTATATGCTTCTATCTACTTCACAACATCTCTAAAATATCTTTCATGCTCCACATATTAGGGCATCAACATCATCAACTCTAACAATATACAGGATCTGTTCATAAAATGAAAAGCATCCAGTTAGAAATGCCAAAAAATATGAAAAAACATATGACTATGAGTAGTTACTAGACTTACACTATTAGCCTCCCTTAGTTGGTTTTTAGTGTCATCGACCATATTTGTTGCAACATCTTCTAGTGCATGGCTTGATCCTTTCATATCCATAGCTGATACACCATGCATTTTGGTGTGCAAACTCTGACATCCATGCCCTTTTCTCCCTCAGTTTCAACTTAAAATCCATTGTCTATGACCTAGGCAATCAAAATGTATTACACAAATGGCAATCACTTCAAAGTTGTCAATGCATATCGTATGGGGGGAAAGAAAACTTACATGGTACTCAACATAAATATTGTTGATGCTCTCATTAACATGATGCACTGTGGTTGCATCCTCTACAACTAATTGACTTGTCATATTTCTCATCATGTACACCTTGAACACATTCTTTAAAGTGTATTTTTGGAGTGAAAGTGAGAAATCACACATCAACATGGAAGGCATTACATTAAATATGTGATAATGCAACATCTCATCTTCTATAATTTACATCCATGCCATACATGGGTCACTATTATTGAAGGTAACATGACAATTTAGGATCTAAAAATCTTGTACCCATGAAATATTTTCAAGTCTCTCTACTTTGAAGTTCATGTGTAAACCGGTGTCCTTACACAGTTTTATCAATAATATATGTAAACTATTGTTGTTAGTTGGTGAACCAACTAATCTAACCTATGATGTGTGACAGTCCTTATTGTGATCCAGAAATGACATTTAAAATGGGAATGGTAAGATTTTATATCTGCATTGGTGTCTTCCCTAACATGTGTAAGTGTCTAACAACATCGCAACCACATTCCTACCCTATCTGCCTAGTGTTGTTCCCATTATTTGACAAAAGTGATGTGAGAGGAGTGATATATTTATAAAAACTTTATAGACTCCCTTATATCCATGCACTCATCAACATAGCTATGCATTATGAACCCCAAATCAACAAACATATCACATCTTACATCAATGTATTTGACCTTTACTATCAAATTCTTCAACCATGTGCGACGAACATGACAAATGCATAAGTAGACCTCATAGTCAAATTTATCCCTACATAACACAATAGTTTTTCATAAGTTAATGGAATAAGGTGGGGATGGTGTCTATGAACATCCAAATATGAACTCCATGATGTGTGTAAGAATAATGATGAGGCACCTAATAGATTTTATCAACACACTAACATCATCAACCATGAAGGCATTGATTATCCATTCAATGTCTTTCAAATTCACTCTTTGGAGAAGAATTTGCATCCATTGTCTTATGTCTGTAGTACACGATCGAGACATAATGACCCACATAATGAGCACACCTTCATGTTTGGAATAAAATGCCAATAATGTGTACAATTGGAAATGTACAAAAAATAAACATTGGAACAACTACTATTATTAAAAACATCATAACAACTAATATTATCAACTACTCTTTCAAACATTGGCACAATATATTCATTGCATTCATCTCAAATGTTTCATCCATCGCTAATAAGATATGCTTCCCGAATCTCAACAACCATTATAGTTATTGTGGGAGTTGGATGCCTAAAAAAGGGGATTTCCCCATCCCCATTAAGCTCTCCCCCATTGTATCCATGATAGAAAAACTACTTGTTAGGATTTACCAACATCCATTCTTGAACACTTTTTGCATCATCATCATTATACATGTATTTTACCTCCTTGATCAATCATTCTTTATTCTATATGTCATCCTTGCTCAATAAATTACCCCACTGTGTTTCACCATTAAATAATACAAGTTTCTCATGCACCATCTTTGAGTGTTTAAGGTGGATAACATCGCAGACATTCCCAATAATAGTAGCCTATGAACCCATTCATTAAGTTGGGGGCTAATTTAAGGAGTAAAAAAACATTTCTTACCCTTTTACTATTCATATTGTTAGTTGTGGCAATAGTTGCATTCATTATCTATGTGTTATACATGATTGTATGTGAGCAACACATGATTAGGTCTATACACCATGCATTGTGTGTTGAAATGATAATGAAAACTGCACCTTATATGCCTTCGACCCGACTGACTACCCTTTCCAAACTTGGGCATTAAAAACTTCTCTTTTGGTATGAAATCAATTTCTTGAAAGTAATTGGGTGTAGCTACATGATTGTGGTGAAAAAATAAATAGTCATGCAAAGTGAAAAAAAGTCTACATAAACAAAACATAATAGCATCTGAATAGCACCATCTTACAATATATAGTATGAGGTGACTTAAATGACATATTTAGAGGTGACGGTGATTATGATATCCTTTCCATTAAAATTTTATTTTCTCTTGTGATGTGAAACTAAAAAATTTATAGAGAATAATTCCCTTCTTGATTCTCCCTTGTTGAAGTCATCAACCCTGTCGTACTCAACCCAAGCAACCCACAAGTCTTCCTCATTGACATAAGGAAAGTTTTCCCAATTGATATAACTACAATAAAATGGATCCTTCCTTGGCTTCTATAGTTCAGGGCACATTATTTCTTCCCACATTTTACCATCTATTTTAGCCTACAAGGAGAACAATTCATTGAATAAATTAGCAATGGACTTTGGTATTGAGTGAATGCAATTTTCCATGTATTGTAGTGGACCTTTTTTTTATCGATTGAATGTTATATAGCATATACTCCAATTTACAAAGGAAAATGATTGAATAATTCATATAATATAAGCATGTTTTGATCCAAACAACATTAGAACATGTACACATCATCAAAATGGGCAGTCAGACTAGTATGCATCGACAAACATGAGAATGCCCTTTTTTGGCTACTTTCTTGTACCTCTCATTCAAATATGTTATTTTGAATGCACTAATAAATTTAACCCATATTTTACCATTCAATCTATAAATTTATTTTATAGTGTGTCATATGTAAAAACATTAGGAACTTCATGAGTCACCATATAAATAGTCAAAATAAAGTTTGTATAAAGATATGTATAAAGTTTGTTTATTGACAGAAGTGCAATAGATATATAAAAATACACTTTTCATGGCTTCCTTTCAACAATACATCAAATAGGGGAAGAGAATGGAGAATATTATGACAGCTAAAAATGTTAACATTATACAATGAGTAAATGAGAATCGATACATGTTGGCATCGACAACTATGTTGACCAATGGAAAATCGATCAAAGTATCAAAAAATTGTCTATAAGAACATCTTATAATTCATGCATGGTAAATGCACCCATAGTGATTTATCGTATTTCATTTTGTTGCTACCCTAACAATGCTTATTGAAGACATCTATTTATGCAACAAATGTGAATATCTAGAAACAACCCATACATCAAAGTCACGTCATCATGTAGCTTAGTGAGAAGACCTCTAGGCACATTCCTATCCTCTGTCATTTCATCATAAACATCTTCGAAATTGATGTCCATGCACATACCTATTTAATCATGTAAATATAGACATAAGCCTAGCTTGTTTATTAAAGTAATGTAGGATGCATGATGTAAAGACACTTCATCAAATAGAAAAGTGCCATATTGTTGTATGATTTCATTTTCAAGAGAAAATAACATGCTTTTGATATAAAATTGTCTTCCTTTCCATTAAGACTTAACCAATAAATGCACATGCTAGTCAAACATACCTCAATAGAAGCCATGAACTACACATAGAAATGAAAATATGAGAATTGAAACCACTTAAGAAAAAATGAAAGAAAATATAAATAAAAAGGTTAGAAGAATGTACAAAACCTTATTGAAATCAATATAAAACCCTTCATAAAACATATCAAAATAAAATCATGAAACCATATAAATGTATAAAATAGTGCATGCACAAGGTAGTTACATCTATATATGATCTTATGTGGCATGAACTAGTTGCATGCATGTGGGTGGGGTGCAGGAATTTGATTCTACTACAAAGCCCATAGATTTAGGAAAGGGTTAAAAAAAGAGAAATTGCTAAGAAGCCCATATGATTAGGATAGGGTTAAAAAAAAAAGCAAAATTTCTACGAATCCATAGATTTAGGAAAGGGTTAAATTTTTACAAAACCCATGTGATATTTTAGTTGTCCATCAACTAATAATTTGATGTATTAAATTAGAGGCATGGATATACTGGTATTTATGGACACCACATGAATGGAAATGATGGTAGGCGACAAAATAAAAATTTGTATGACACGTTTGCATTACAAATTCTATGAACCCATATGGGAATGAAATTTATCCCATTCAGTTGTAATGGTGCATTGCCTTATCACCCATAGTAAGGTTAGGACATAACCCATATTGAGTTATGAGAGATTTAGTGTAGTAAAATAGGCTACCAAGTTTTTTTTAATGATTTTCTCATAGACCACCACTCCTATACTTCCCACCTACCAGACCATAATTTTTGGCCCCTGAATTTAGAAAGGCCCATGAGATGATAGAACACAATTATCAAACTAAATGAAATATTCTTCTTCATTGCATCTACAAAATTATACAAAAATATCTCATCTTCATACTGCATAATATAGGAAAGATGTTTAGGGCTTCGGACAATGAGTCAACATTCCAATTTAAAAATTTGATTGCCACTAACTACAGTAAATTCCATTATCTAACCTTTTACGAATGGAATAGACTAAATGGTAGAAAACTTTATTAAATTAGTCGTATACCACTGGCAAATGTTAGTTCTTTAAAACTAATCTGATTAGTGCCCATCATGATCATGAGCATTTCTATCATCCTCATATTCTTGTGATGGTGTTGGAAAATGACTTCTTTGCCACATTGCTTCTTGGTATGTAATCTCATCCAACACATCTTTAGGATCTAATTCAATATTTGAATCCACAAAAATTCCATAACTCTACACAATTGTCATGAAGACCGTCCCATGTCAAAAGTCAAAATCTAATCACAAGGTGATATTTATGAGAGAAATTTTTTGGCAAGAATGCTAGATAACTAGTTCTATCGAAGTATCTGTGAAACTAACTTTCCATCATGGGATCAAAGATATTCCATGCTATAGAATAATTAATTCTAATAAGATATTAGACTTAAAAATTATATCTAATGTTTCCATTTGTCGACGTGACCAATTTACTTTTAACATCTCTAAAGTGAAACCATTATTAGTATTCCACCAAATCTTGGCAATGTGATTTGCATGAGTAGCCCAAGGAGATGGTAGCCAATAGAAAACTTCATTCAATTTGATTGAATTTTAATCAAAGTTTCTTTTTATTACATCTCTGAGTTGGATTAGGAAATTCCATAAATGATTTGAATGCCAAGTGGAGAGGGTTTTTTAAAATAGTGACATACTACAAACAAACACAAACTACATAAAACAAATTATATACAAGATCCACTGCATCTTACATAACAGATCATTTAATAGAGTGATTGTTGATCACCCAGTCAAGTTTTATAGATTGTTAAAAGATTCAAGCATTATCATTCAAGAAAATTAAATTTTGAAATGTACTTGTAAGAATGTAGTTGTGAAATATGTATCAATTATTTTTATTAAGGTGGAGTAAGATCACCATATAGACTACATAGGCACAAGGATATTCATCAATGTAGAAACACCTCTAACATAAACTTCATATTCTTAAGTGGTGTCATATAAATATAACAAGCCAATATGATAAATATATCAGATTAACATTCAAAATTTGTAGAAACAAGGACATCCTTAGTGTGATTTAAATCCCTTAAATCTTCTAGTTATTAATGGTTAAATAAAAATTACAGATTTAAGTCTTGTAGTTAATATATGAGAAAAAAAAAGTAATAGGATAATCCTTGCCCTTCTATGTTGTTACATGACCATATCAAGATTATATGTTGGTTTTACATTTTGATGCATGAATGTTAGCTTTTGTTGCATAAAACTAAACCATTGTATATGCAACATGTTTTACTTCTTTATATAAATAAAATTTTCAAAAAAGAATGGAATTCAATTGAGGCCAGAGTAGTAGCATGATCATTGAAATTATGGTATTCCCTACATTATTTTATATTGTATATTTCTCTGGTCTAAGAAGTGAACTTAGACAATACTACTTCTCACTTATAGGGATTTGTTACATGAAAGGCATACTTTCATATATGATGTACCAATTTAAAGGAGGTCATGACCATACCTTTGGTAACCATGAAGAGCTAACTCAAATCAATAAGTAAAGCATGATTAACAAGGTTATCAACAGACCAAATGCTATAACCATTATTATCAACTAATCCTTTGAATGGGAAACTTGAGGTCAATAATATACTCAGTTATGACAAGGATATTTAACATGGATTATATTCTTTCATTCAATTAAGGATACAATTATAGTTAAAACATGTCTACAAAGTGAGAGTTTTTCATATCCAAACCCAAAAGAGACTCATATGCCATAATTATAAACTGTTTAGGCATAGTCTAATAGGACAATGAATCTAAAAAATAACTCTCAAGTATTAAACTCTATTCAAAGAGCCAACTTTATGCCATGATAAGTTAATTCAACTATTGAACTACTCTTAAGTCTAGTAGAACTAGGTTAATAAATAGGTGTGACCATTTATAGTAGGTATAACCTGTTTAACCACTTGTATAAAATTTATTCAACATTTCCTAGATCCATATAACATAATCAAACTTAATATTCTTAAAACATATCAATGAGCTAATGGATAAAAACATATAAACAATTTGGTAAATGAATTTTCAATTTTAGTGGTAGATTTGGACATAGTCCACAAATTGGACATAAGCATATAGTGTCATTTATGAAGTTTGAATATTCCCCATAAAACTCCCCTATGAATATCACCTAAATGCTAAATAGATCATTTATACTCATGATAAATATGTTCTTTTAAATCAATAGTCATAAATTGTTAAATATACTATCATTTCTATCAATTGACCCAACAACCACCTACTTTGATCACTAAGATATCTACCTCTCACATGTCTATGCCCTTTTAGATTTAGAGAAGAGTACCATACAAAAATATACCAAGAAATCACTCACACCGAACAACAGATTTAAACCTAGATATTTGTCTTATTCATACCCTACCACTTCATTTTCACATAAGAATAACATATCCCTTAAGATAACTGAAGTAGATAGTACCGAGATGTTTCTTAGGCATGCATATTATCTCTAGCTAACCTCACGCCTACCTCTTAGTGCTGAAATAATTCATACTTTGTCTCCATGAAATCTTTTTAAACTACATAATGGCACCTAACAAAACAAGTTTCACTCTTTTCTCTGTCACTTAATGCATTTAGTAGACCATGTTTATGCCAAATTCACACATATATTCCAATTCACCCATATTGAATAAGGAATATCCCCCTTACTATCATCAAAATATTCTCTAGCTACATACATAACTTTGTTTAGAATAGCAACAAGAAATTTTCTAGCTACAGACAGAGTTCGTTGAGAGTAGTATCAGGATAATTTTTGCTTGTAGGGGGAGATTTGGAGGCAAAATGAACTAAATCCTTTTTTATTGCATAGGGAATTTCATTTAAACCATTAGGTGGAGCTCTTTCCCTTTTAGGGGGAGCATCAGAGAGACATTCAACATCAAGTTTTTCATTCAAAGAATGAATTTTACACATAGTCAATGACACCCTTTTCAACTAGAGATGTAGCTTTTAGGAGAGAGTTAAGAGGCTTTTATTCTTTGTAGAATGTCATGGATGGAATTAGGAGTTATTTTAGGTGTAGAGAGGGAGGTTCAATGACACTGGGAGGTTCCTTATGACTATCAAAAATATCGCTTTTGGTCAAAAAGGAAACTCCCCCCTAGGGAGCCTTTTCAAAGGTAACTTCCAAGACATAATCAACAGCGACATCTAGAATTAGTCTATCAGAGATTTGAAGTAGTGCAGCTTTGCTAATCAGGGTTACTCAAGTTATTAAGTCTTGATTGATTCAAACTTGGAAATTAATTTAGCAACCAGGTTTTCATTACCTAAAATGGTCTCAAAAAGCATCGTTTAACATATACAGTTGAAATCAGAGTTTAATCACTGATTAGGTCAAGGCAAGTGTTAGTGGGTGAATGCAATGTTAGTGAGATATAATTTGCCTATTGGAACTAAGTCTTGGTTTCTTAGGATCCTCAATGCATTTTGGGATTCAAAGCCTACATGAGTCTTTTCCATGCTTGCTGCAACCTTCTAGTTATGATCAGGATTTCACTTCTATTTTAAATGAGGACTAAACATGTGAACACTTTGTTTGGATTGTGGGATCCCAAAGCCCACATGGGCTTAGAATTAGTCTTTAGCATAAATGTATGTTCTTTACAGTATTGATCAGGACTACAAATCTGATAAGTTAAGGTTTGTTTTGACATAATCAAATAATGTAAATTAGGATTTCTACATTGTACTAGTCTAGGACATGCCTTGATGTTTTTTTACAATGGTGAGCAGGATCCAAAACACTATAGGGGTCATTGCTAGGCTTGGTGGGTCTTCTGGAGTTGATCATAAATGAAGATTCGTAGTGGTTTATGCTCGGGATAAGTATTGGTGTAGTGTTGCTCGATAGACACAAGTCTTATTGGGTCTTAAACAATTTTAAATTGGATATTGGCACCTGGGAAAGCCGACAAAGTTTGTAAAAACCAAAAAGGATTTGTAAAATACCAAAAGGGTGGGAAAAAGGACAAAAACATTCATTTTTTCTATTTTTAACAATTACAAACCTAATTACATCCACCTGTAAGTGTAAAATAGGATTTTGTTCTTTTCTTGATGTCATTGCATTCTACAATGCTTGGAAAGGAACATGGAATGGTTAGGGAAGACAAAGAGACGTTGGGGGAGATTATTCATCATATTTTCATGTCCCTATAATCAAAATAACATTCTTTTTTGAATTGGCTGAAATTTGAACAAAATATATCTATGAATTTTGTAAGAGGATCATACATTTCAAGGTCAATCACCTCATTTAAATAGAATGTAGTTCAATGCAACTTATAAAATTGAATCGTGGAGGCAACTAGACTTACCAAAGACTGCGTATGAGGGATGTGTTGCTTTAACGTCCCGAACTTCATTCACAAGTTTGGTCTACCTTGATCAAGCAAATGGTGAGCTTTTTTTATGCAATGATTTGGGTGAATGCAAGTTTGAACTATCAAAGTGGTGAAAAGTGAATCATTGTGAAGCTGGTGTGTCAGTCATGAGTTTATGTGGACCGTGGGCACATGTCTGTGCAAGCATCGTGCAGGTGTTTGTGAGTAGTTCTATGGTCTCAAATTTTTTGAAGTAAGGGCGGGTTTGTCCTAGGTAGAGAGTGATCAGACCTAGGGAGGGAATTGTTCATTGTAATCATTCAAGTGGTTTTGAGCATTATCGACTAAGCCCGACTCGGTGATTGTTGTGTATGTTGGCCAGTTGGCCCATTTATTGTACTTTGAACTAGATTGTCCTGAAGAGTTAATAAAATACATGTTTCTCCCATTGAATGCTCATGTGTGTTGAGTTGATTCCCCAATCTTTGCAAGTGTGTGTTTTTCTTTTTGCTGCTAATCCTTTATTTATACAAGTTGTTGTCCACTGTGTCTATGGGTGAACTTGTGTAGGTAAACACTGAAGGTGTAGTTCATAGTTATTATGAATCCCATCACAACAAGGGATTCCCAGTTAGAACAAGCAGTGCCACATGACTTGGCCATCTCTAGAGAGCTGACCCCATGATAGTTGGTATCAGAGCACATGATTTGTGTTTTGTGGGATTGTGTTTGCCTAAAGTTAAATAGTCTTGTGCCTTTCCTTGTCAAGTCAGTCTAGTGTTGTCTAGTTGTGTTTGAGTCAGTATGGTGGGAGATCCATCCAAGATGTTTCTCAAGAAAGTGGCTAGTAGGGGTTGAGAGTAGGGTCAGGGCAAAGGTGAAGGTAAAGGCAATGGCAGTTGCCACGATGGTAAGTCGAAATTTGCTAGAGTGGGTGAAGGCCTTGTTGAGTGAGTTGGTGCCCAGTTCTAATTGATGGGGGATCGTGTTGGTACAAGATTCAGTGAGCTTGAAGAGAAGGTGACTACCATGGGGCAGATGATCACAGAACTTATTGATAGGTTGGAAAAGAGCTTTGTGTTCCAAATAGAGTTACAGGATGAAGTGGCTTTGTACCAATCAGTGATATCAAGTTTAGTGAAAGCATCAGGGTCTAGTTCTTCTTTAGTCATGAAGCTCCCCAAGTTGAAGGAACTAGAGTGTTATGATGGTGCGTGAGATGACCATCTTCTTGATAGTTTCTTCTGGGACATGGAAGAGTTCCTAGCAGGGTTAGGAGGTTTGTCAAGCACATAGGAGGTACGCACTACAGCAAGGTACCTCATGGGTATGGCAAAGGTTTGGTATAAAACCTTGGCTAATGACATTGCATCAAGGAGTTATACATGGAGGTTTAAATCTCTAGAGGATTTGAAGGAAGCGCTTGGGGTTCAGTTTTGACCTGGGAATGCAACATGGTTGGCTAGGACCAAGTTGAGTGAGTTGAAGCAAGTAGGGGAGATGGGCGAGTATATCCATGCTTTCCAAAGCCTCTTGTTGGAGACCACTGACATGTTAGAGGTAGATAAATTATTTCAGTTTACTCATGGTCTTCAGTCATGGGCTCAAGTGGAGCTCTGTCACCATGAAGTGTCTGATGTTAGTGAAGTAATTGTTGTAGCATACCGTCTCTTGGATTATAGAGAGGGTTATTCATCTAGAAACACCTTGGGCCCTTGCACATCCATGTGGGTTGGCATTGGTAAGGGGTTGAGTAAGTCTTCAAGGAAGCCAGTGGCTAACCAAGGAAGGAAGGCTACTCTAGAGTCATTAGAAGGATCTTGTAAGTCTTAGAGTACTTCTAGGGGTGGCGAGATAAAGTCACTAGTTGGAGAGTCAAGTGAGAAGCAGTTCCGTTTGAGGTGTTGGATGTGTGGTGGGAATCACTACAAGTGAGATTGTTCGAAGTGACATGAGGGGTGTTTGTAGTTCAGAAGGAGGATCCAGATGAAATATGTGAGCAGATAGAGTGTGTGCTCATGGGAGCTCAACGCTAGGTGAAGCTTGGGTTCGAGTTGGCTTTGTGGAGTTACAAGCCATCCATGTTGTGCTGAGGTAGGGTTTACCCAGGTTGGGTAGGGTGATAGTGTTTCTCCATCCTGGAGTTCTTTTATATCGGATCCATTGTAGATGTGCTTGGTGAAGATTGTGCAGAGGAGTGGGATTGGGAAGATGAAAGTGGTGTTTGGTTGAGTATGCAAAAGAGTGCAAGAATTGGTGAGGAGTCAGTGTATCTTGTATTGCTTGGTGGTAGTTGGGATGGTGAAGGGGCAGCATGTTCCTTTTTCCCGTTGATGTGGGGTGGATTCTTCATAGCCATTGGTATGCTCAAGGAAACGTCATCTTGTTGTGTCATAGAGAAGATAAGTGATCAAGTGCATCGAGTTGGTTCCTGAGAAGAGTTCTTGGGTTAGGACTCCATTCCTATTGTTGGGCTTGGTTATTTGCTCTAAAGAGTTATCTTTGCCTGTTATACTCTTGTTTAGAGTTTCAATACTGTTTGGGGGAAAGTTTGATGGGATCAATTAGGCTATTGGGTTTGCAAAGTCTTGAAGAGGTGGATCATCAAGAGCCATTTTCCTCTACCTCGTGTTTGGGGGTTGGCAAGATCAAGATGATCTTGTGAAGTTACATTGGTTTGGTGTAGCTTATGTAGGCAAGCTTTGTCTACATGTTGAGTTGCCAGAGATTCAGTTTGTTTCTCAATTTTGTAGCCAGTCAGTTTCCTGAACAATTTATGGGGGTGAAGATAGTGAGTTACTTAGCAATCTGAGGTAGGAGGGAGTTTCTAGTGGAGTTGGAATGGTGTTTTTTAGCAAGCTAGGAGCAGTTGGAAGCCCTCAAAAGTTAAGGTCATGGAGTTTGGCCTTGGTCTCTTAACTTAGTATGAAGCCTGAATAGGGGATGTGTTTTCTCTTGGCTTGGGGTTTGAAAAGGAGGCGTGCTAATCTCTTGACTTTGAAGAAAGCTTGAAAAGGGGTGGTGTTTCTCTTAGCTTTGGGTGTGAAAAGGGGGTTATTTTGATCTCTTGACTCTAGTTGGAGCCTGAAAAGGAGTGTGTTTATCTCTTGGCTTTGGGTTTGAAAAGGGGATGGGGTGGTCTCTTAACTTTGAAGGAAGCTTGGAAGGGAGGTGTGTTTATCTCTTAGCTTTGGGTTTGAAGAGGGGACGTGGTGGTCTCTTGACTCTAGATTCTGGATAGAGCCTGGAAAGGGGAAGTGTTGGCCTCTTGGCTTGGAATGGGTCTGAAAAAGGGATGTGTTAATCTTTTGGCTCTACGCTGAGCCTGAATAGAAGATTGTTGCCCTCATGGGTTCCTACCAGTGGAGTTGCGTTGGTGCCGAGGACTCCCTGATTTTTAAGTGGGGGAGTCTATGAGGGATGTGTTGCTTCAACATCCCTAACTTCATTCATGAGTTTGGTCTGCCTTGATCAAGTGAATGGTGAGCTTTCTTTGCACAGTGATTTGGGTCAATGCAAGTCTGAACTGTCAAAGTGGTGAAAAGTGAATCATTGTGAAGCTGGGGTGTCAGTCTTGAGCTTATATGGACCATGGGCATGTGTCTATGCAAGCATCATGTGGGTGTTTGTGAGCAGTTCTGTGGTCTCAGATTTCATGAAGCAAGGGCGGGTTTGTCCTAGGCAAAGAGTGATCAGACCTGGGGAGGGAATTGTTCATTGTAATCATTCGAATGGTTCTGAGCATTATCCTCGGTGATTATTGTGTATGTTGGCTAGTTGGACCGTTTATTATACTTTAGACTGGATTGCCCTGAAGAGTTAATAAAATACACGTTTCTCCCAGTTTTTTGCATTGTGTGAGTGCTCATGTGTGTTGAGTCGATTCCTGATCTTTGCAAGTGTGTTTTTTTCTTTCCGTTGCTAATCCTTTATTTATACAAGTTGTTGTCCATTGTGTCTGTGGGTGAACTTGTGCAGGTAAACACTGAAAGCGTAGTCCGTAGTTATTGTGAATCCCATCACAATGAAAGATTCCCATTTAGAACAAGCGGTGCCGCACAGCTCGGCCAGCTCCGGAGAGCTGGCCCTGTGATACTACGCGCTGGAGGAAAGAGACCGACTGCAGCGTGGACGAAAGAGACCGATTGCACACTGGAAGAAAAAGACCGACTGTGGCGTGAAGGAAAGAGCGATTATATGCTGGTTATCGCTCGCCCTTCCCAGAAAATAAGCAAGATAAATTGGGGGAAACGGTAGGATTTGACCCTGATGGTGTGAATTTCAAATTCTTCAAAATCTCTCTCTTTTCTCAACCCAGTGATGCCACGGTTGGTGGGATGTGATGGTGACAGCGACGGTGACTATGTTGTCGCGATGGAGGTTAGTAGATTGACAGTGATGTTAGCGGTCAATTGAAATGTTGGCAGTGAGTGTGGTTGCTGCAACCGGTTATGATCTCAAAATCGGTGCGGGCCCGGTGCTTCACAAGCCAATGAAGATTGGGAGCTAACACCAAGTGGTTAGTATGTGCTGGTTAAGCTCATCGTTCACAAATCACTCTCCTCACGTTTTGCAAAGAAAGATGTCGATCAAAAGGTAATTTTTTCAAATCTGTCGGAAGCTGATTTTCCAAAACTTCGTAGAGTTTCTCCCCCAAGGTCGCCTAAAACACAAAAAAAATTGTTAGTAAATGATAAAAACAAATCCCCAAAAAGCAGGCAAAATTGCTAAATGCCAACACTGTTCTACAACGTCCCCCACATGCACCAAAAGACAATATTCAACTACATCTTATAGCCGAAAAACAATAAAACAGTTAAGGTGTTTTGAGCCCTACATGCCTACGAACCGCTCTTCCTCCGTCAATTGAATACCTCAAAGAAAACTGTAAAACTTTTTGAGGGGTTAAATGACATAATGGATGGCCTTATCACGAATAGCTATTATACTAAATAAATAATTTACAAATAGATAGCAAACTAAACAAATAATTTACAGATAGTTATGAGCTATTTCTGCAGAAAGAAGATCACACACTGGCAGATCCACTGGAGAGCTGCCCTATCGTTCATACCCGCATCACAGATTGCAAATTGACTCAAATAGGAGGTGTAAACCTGGTAGAGGAGATACCGGTGTCAAAGATGGAATACATAGTTCAGAGAGACGGACAGCCATGGATCAATGTTGAACACGAAGGAGATCACACCTCCAATCCAATCTGCATCAGTACAATCAGATATAGTCGATGTGATCTTTTAGCAATAAATCATGGAGCGTATCTGGAAACTTCTACCTTTTCCTATCTCTTTCATGGAGGTGGGCATGATATTTTAATTTCTACCATTCAAGGGAGTCACTTCTCAGCTGACAGGTCGATACATGACCTGATGGATAATAATCTAAGTGGCAAGGAGGTAGCAGTCCAAACGTCCTAAGTTTCAGCTGCTTCGACTTCGAACCAGAGTCCTATGTAGCTTTCTAACATACAAGCGTCTTCTAATGAAGCAGGCCCATCATTTGGATCCACAAACAACCTAGTGACTGATGATGTACGACATTTGGTTGGTCCGAGTTGTAATCCTACGAGTATAGAACAGTTAAATTTTGGGTTAGAGAATAATTTGATTTTGGTTAACCTTAATACTAACATTGACTCACATAGCCACAACACCTTTAAATATTTAATAACAACATTCCTATCTCGCACATTAGTAACAATATTGTAAATACTCACATAAATGTAGACAATCGTAACAACATCCCACTTTCTAATAACTTAGCAAATTCGGTGGAGAAGTCTTGTGGTAAATTTCCCTGATGTTTAGTTAAACAATAATGCTTTTAATGTTCCTGAAACAAGGATTGGGCTTCGTTATTTTCCCAAAATCGATCCCTTATGAAAACTTTATTATAGGTATAGAAAATGTATTAAAGGGTATTCGTCCAGACATAACAGGTGAGATCAGAGAAGATTGTGTGGTCTTTTTAAGACATATCAGAGTTCCATCTAAAAATGTGACCAAAAAGAAATAGCAGGATCTAAAATCATTAAATAATAACAATAACATTATAATTGTTAAATCAGACAAAGGTAATGTTACAATAGTACTGAACATGAGTGACTACGATAGCAAGATTGATGATCACCTTTTCAATAGTGGTAGCTACCAACAACTCTCTTGCAACCCGGTGTCTAGGATAATAAAGAAGGTTTCTAAGATCATCAGGGAGTTTTCTCCTAGGATCTATGGGGGCCCAAAAAACAATCAAAATAACATAACTCTTAGATTTATTGTGGACACCACTGACTCTCTTACATACAATCTTGCAATGTTTTTGGCTTCAAAATTAAAACTTTTAGTAGGAAAAATCTTTTTCTTTATTCTTGAGTCCAAAGATTTTGTTAACTTCATCAAAGATAAGAAAGTGGAAAAAAGGGAATTATTAGTGAGATGTGACATGGTATAACTTCACACCAAGTTTTGTTTGATAATGTTATTGATGTCATTGAGGCTTATACTGATAGTGAAACAACAGATTTGGTAGCTCTTTGCCTTAGATCCACCTTCTTTTCTTTCAAAGGTGTATTTTCAAACAAACTGAAGGAATGGCAATGGGATCCCATCTCTCACCAATTGTGGCTAACCTTTATATGCAAAAATTTGAAGAGAGAGATCTTCACTCCTTTCATCTTAAACCTAAATGGTAGAAGAGATATGTGGATTGTAAAAATTTGTGTTGGCACCATGGTAGAGACACTCTACAAAAATTGCACACATATCTTAATAGCTTTGTGCCTAATATTCAATTGATTGAAGAAGTTGAACTTGAAGGCAACTTACCCTATTTAGACATGCTCCTTTCTCACAAAGATGATGGTTCTTTGTCGTGTTAAGTATACCATAAAAGCACTCACACCGATTTATATTTGCATGTCACTTCTCACCATCACCCATCACAAAATGTAGGGATATTGAAAACCATGGCCACAAGAGCCTTTCGGGTCTGTGATGACAACAAGTTAGAACAAGAATTAACCATCTTAAAGTATTTTTTAAGAAAAATGATTGCAATAGTAAACAAATAACTAGACCATTCAAACAAGCTATATAAGATCATAATGGACCACATAAAAAAACATCCCATACATTGGACCAGTAGCCTTGTTACCATATATTGAGGGGATTTCCAATAAGATAGGTTGCATTTGAAGAAACATAACATCTTCACCACCTTCTTACCTCTTATCAAGCTTAAACAATCTTTAAAGTCGATAAAGGACCAAGTTGATCCTTGGTCAAAAAGTGGGGTCCACAAAATATAATGTTCTTGCAGCATCCCCTATATTGGTGAAACATGAATATCCATTCAAATAGAGGTGAAGGAATACATATTGGACATAAGACTAGATAGGTTGGAAAAATCAGCCCTGCTAAACACTCACTAAAAACTAAGCATTCTAGATGCATTGATAAGACCAAAGTCTTGGCTATAGAAAATCACTTTCATAAACATAAACTAAGGGAATGCATAGAGATCGATCGTCATGCCAAAAATATTAATCGCAATGGACAGAGCTCACTCAAGCATGGATACTTTTTCTATACTTTTTATAACAATGTAATCTCTTAATATTTAATTAACACCTCTAGAATTTAGGATGGTTCCAATGAGAAACTTTAATTAATTATTTTAATCATTCTTTTCAATGGTCTTGTCTCTCCATATTAACATGATGCATGCACTCTTTTAAGTATATTTTTTGACTTTGATATCTTGTTTAGCCATTTATGACTGTTTGAATTCCTATAATGTTCATTTAAACTTAGTGACCATTTATATTCTTTATACCTTCACACTATGGATATTTAGAAGGAAGGAAGGCTTATGTTCCATTCATGATTGACTCCCAATGATAAATCATAGGTTGTGATTTGAAACATGCTGAGCAAAAATATTGCACACAATTTTACCTAGAAATCTACACTACTCAATTTACAAACAATTAGACTAATGCTTTATTAGTACTAATTAATGCATAAACACAGCAAAAAAACACATTTTTTATAAATTTCTATAGCAAAACTCAAAACACATACTTATAAGTTATGCAATATATAGGTGTTTAAACTAATGTGTGGCTAAACTCAATGATTTAATGCCATTATAGTGGAGGTAAAACGTATAGGTTTTACAAGATATGTTGTTATTTGCATTCAAACATGTCTATGCTTTATCCTCATCTAGGAAAGATGCCCAAATTTAGGCTTGGTAATACCCTATTAAAAAAATTAAAAGTTAAAATTTTATAACAATCTTAAAAACTATTCACATAAATAAATTCTTCTAAAATTAATTTTTAGTTACCTAGATGTTATCTCTCAAAACCTTCCTGACAGTTCACTCCACCCTTTCCCAAGAAAATTTTCTTTGTAAATTTATGGGACTTTAGTACCACATTGACAATAATGGAGGTTGTTACTATGTCTATTTTGAAAAGTTTCGATGTTGTAATGTGAACATAGGCAATAGGACCCCACTCCTAAAAAAAGGGGCCCTAGACATGAGCATTCATCAACCATCAAAGACATTTTAGTGAAAAAGAGGAAAACTAGAGCATCAAGGAGGAAAAGCAAAGCATCCAGAGAAATAAAGAGATCCATACCCAACTTTTTGTTACATAGTGAAAT
>JARHVA010005443.1:592500-747500 GCA_037957365.1 Torreya grandis | reverse complement strand
GAGGGGGGTGGGCATATGACTGTCTATCCATTTTTATCAATTTATAGACTATAATTATTTATAAAATTAATTAAAAAAATAAATTTTCATTAATTTTTTAAAAAAATATATAGGTTACCAACTAGATGATCTTATCTAAATTTCCACCAAAGGGTTTCAAATAATACAAAACAATGATTAAAAGTGAGGGGGCACATGACCAGCTATCTACTCTATATTTTTTTGAAAAAAACATGAGTTTTTGTTCAAATTTCAAATGTTTGCCCTAATTATATTTGACCATTAAAAAAGGTATTTTGTAAACTAGACTCAAAATGTTATGATTCAATTTCTGATATCATCTTCAAATTTTGAGTATAAACATGTCAAATAATCTATAGAAGTTGAGATTTATTGTATTTCAAGAAACAAAATGTCCATGGATAACCCCTTTTTGGCCCACCAGTTCCATGTACTTACCCCTTTGGAAGTCTCTACTTTTTCATCTTTACTTTCACTTTCATTTTACACCCTTTTCATTGGATTTAGAAAATGTTATCTGAACATATATCTGGGAAAGAGAAAAAAGACTAGTCATACACTTGATAAATGTAGAGAAGTATAGACCATGTAAAAGCACACACCAAAACATTGATAAGTTTATGCTCCAACATTATATTTGTAGAGAGCCTACGTTCAACTACATTATCAATAATTGTTTGGTTGATACTTTTTTGTTTTGTTGCATTTTTGACAAACTTCTATTGAAATATGAAATGACATAATTGAGCATTTCCTAAATTGATTGCATAGAGGCAATGTCCAATGCATCAATTTAATTGAAATTAGAACTAGATTGTAACATTATCTACACTTTATATAAGATTCATGACTCTAAAACATATGTCTGGTGAATGAGATGTTTTAAAAATTCTTGGTCAAATGGAAATGAAACTAGTTTTTGGGGTGATAATTTTTGCATGCAATGGCTATCAAAGGGGATGAACATACCAATATGGCTAAGGTTCATGACAAGCATGAGTAACTATTTTCAATTTAACATTAAATCTGATACACTTCCATACTATATAAATGAAGTAGGTTTGGGAGGTGATAATTTTTGCATACAATAGTTATCAAAGTGGTTGAACATACCAATATGGCTTTGGTTCATGACAAGGGAAAGTAACTATATTAAATTTAACACCAAATCTGATATACTTTCATACTATATTTTTTTCATGATAGAAATCCTCTTTGTGGTCATTATGATCCATTGTATTTGAAAAGTAATGGTGTTTATAATATTGTGATCAGACATGTTCATCTATCACATCATTCCCTAACACTTGAATCTCAAATGGGCCTCGTTTTACATGAGCTAAGAAGATAAATCATGTGGAGAGTTTGAATATAGATTTTGATAAAAACTTATTCAATTGTATAAGCCAACAATGCAATGAAGAATTTGATGTCAAATGTCTTAGGCACTATGCAACATAGTCTTTATAGAATGCATATTTTTATAAGAATAACAAATCATTTTAGTTTTTCCAAAAGTGGCTTAACATCAGTGTCATAAGAACATGAAAAATTGGAAATGATATATTATTAGCATGGCCATGCTATACCAAATAGGTTCAACTCATGGTGTTTAATTATGCCTGTAATGGTTTTCCATTATGTTTAATGTTAAAATTTAGCTATGGTCATCTTATATGCTTAATATCAGGCATATGACATATTAATTATGAAGCATTGGCATAAAAAAATCATTGTAATTTCTTGTTGACAGTTTGGGTGAATAAGAGAAACTTTTAATAATGTTATTTTTCAAACCCTTACACCATTTAGAAATTACATGTGCAATAAAAAATCAACTGAATCCAATTCAATTCACTCTATAAGAAAATGGAGCATTGAATGGAGGACATGTTAATGCATCTTTCAGATTGGCATATTGGTATCCTTTTACCAAAACAAAAAGAGACCTTAGAAAAGATTGTCACTGATTCCCTTTGGTGTTTGAAAAATTAAATTTAGTCTCATCAAGAGATTAGATCGAAGTCTAAACATTTCATTTAAAATTTCATAAAAAATACAAGACACACCAATACATACTTGCACATTTTTTTGGGTAGATACATTACAAGTTCAATATGACAGATTATAAAGTGAAAGAGAAGCAAACATACTTAACATTTGACTATGAGTGATATAGTAATAAATTAAAATAAGTATGTTGTGCTTATTGTAGGTTTTTGATAAATGAAATGTGCAGGAACCTTTTTGCATCTCTTGAGCGTATTGACTCGAATCATTTGTTTCCATCTATGGTTGTTTTGACTAATATTGAAGAGAGGCTAATTGAACTAAGGCCGACACTTGCACAAATTAGACCATTCAAATAATAAACCATAATTTATATGGAAAGGAACAACAATTCGTGTCCCAACAAACATTGATACCATACAAAGAGCATTGCCATGGTTCATAGAAGACAAACATCAGGGCAAAATAAGTTTTGTTTGCCATACCATGCGCTCATTATTCAAAATAAGTTTTGACTATTTTATTGAAGAGAGGCTAATTGCACTAACACTGACACTTGTACAAATCAAACCATTCAAATAATAAACCACAATTTATATTGAAAGGAACAACAATTAATGTCCCAACAAACATTGATACCATACAAAGAGGATTACCATGGTTCATAGAAGATAAATTTCAAGGCAAATTAAGTTTTGTTTGCCATACCATATGCTCGTTACATTTATTTTCTTTCTAACATTTTAACATTGCATACATTTAGTATTGTGTAAATGTTATAATGCATACATTCTTTAGCGTGTATGAATCATAGGTTGGTATTTACCAAACCTAATTCAAATAACACATACACATTATTTTAGAACGATGTACATGTTTTGGGGCCAATTTGTGAAAATGTCTATGAATTAGGCCATCAATTTCGTGCACTTACCCAATGCACAATGCTTTGATTATATATATCTAATTTATGAAACACGAATAAAGAGAAAAAATCAATACCTATGCTAAAAAAAAGATCAAATTAGTTATGGTTATTTCCTGTTGATCGTTGAAGATAATTTAAGAACAAGTAGATTTCAATACTTGGCCACGATATACCAAAACATAAAAAGATATTTGGATATAGACAGAGATAAACCCAAATTTTTGCAATGTCACGTCCTTTGTAACATAAAAACTAGTAATTTGTGACATGTATGATCAAAATTCTCAACAGATTTACAAAGTTCGGTGAAAATAACTAAATAACAAAACAAAGACCTCATGGCTCCATCACCCTTATCCATAATTATTGTCACATGTTTTCCTCTAATATTAAATAAGATCTTGATGTTACCAAATAATCACAATATACCCCACACACACACACACACACACACACATATATATATATATATATATATATATATATATATATATATATATATATATTCTAATGTAAAGAAAAATAAAACATCAGTTTTGCCACTTCGTAGCCTTTGCAACATCAAGGCTACTACATTGTCACAACTAATTTGTCAAAATTCTTATAGACATTAATAGTGACAAAGCGACTGTGAATCACCACAAGTACAAACTGAGGGCCTATCATCATTACTATGTGTGCCAGCTATCCTTCCCATCCTCCCAGATTAACATAATAGACCAATCTGCCTCTTTTATATTTTCTAATATTTATTGATGACAGAATCAAAATAAAAGATATGGAGACCACGTGAAGCAACAATTTTATATGGATTTCGAACTCATGCCATTTTTTGCCATTATAAATGATGCGTCGATGGGACCCACAAAAATGGACAAACAGGGACAGATACGTCACTTAGGACGTCGAAGCTGTCACAGTCAAAATCTATTTTTCATAGAAACCATTGTAGTCACATTCCTTCGAACTGCAAGTTACTGAATTATATGCCTTGATGTGTACTATAGCATGTGCTCTCTAATTATTTTGTTTTTCATTATTGTTGAAATATTATAAATTCTAATTAAAAGATTTTATAAAAATAATAATATATTTATTGTTTAAGATTATAATCTCAATAATTAATTTGAAGAATTTTTGTTTTATTTTTTTGACATGGATAAATGTTTTTACAGAATTTAAAGTTATGCACTGAAATGGGACGGTATTAATTGGAATTATAAATCTCTCTGAACACAAACAAAAACTAACATAAAGAATTATTATTTTATTATCAAAATAAAAGATGAACAATAAAATAATGAAAAAAAATTATAAAATTAATCGTTTTGATATATAGTTTTTAAAATAAATTGATTTTTTAAGTCATAAAAATTTAAGGTGTAAAACTTGCTAAGAGTAGGGATGAATAAATATTGATTGTGTGCCACTTTATTTTTGACTTACACAATATGCTTTGAGAATATTAAGTTTTAATTAAATTAATGTAATATAATACAATTAATTATGTAATAATTTTTTAAAGTTAAATTTAATATATTTTTATCTATTTCAAATATTTTTAGTATCACTTAAAATACAATTATTACTTTTTGTGTATCTTAATTTTATAAGATTTTATTGACACATACAACCTACTTACTTATGTAATACATTATTATTATTTTATTATTATTTTTAACATGTTTAATTGAAAATAAATTTATTTAAAAAAAAATATTAAATAATTATTTATTTAAATTATTTTATAGGACATGTTATGATTAAAACTACAAATTATTATTAAATATACTGTACTACAATATAATACTTCTACAATAATTATTAATCTATTTTTATTTTTAAAACTGAACATTTCATATACATCTTATCACATCTATTACACCCATATCCAATAATGTATCCTTCCCTAATTAAAAATTTAAAATTAGAAAATCCTATCCATATAGTAGGGGTAAGGTTATGCCAAAGTGGTAATGTGAATATTTATCCAAGTGTGCAACTTGCAACTTGATGTCCTAATCCTTTTCTGGCATAGGACCAACTTGCAAGGTGATCATGACGGCACTGCAATATGCTTTGAATTCCTCTTTTTGCAGAGCTATTACTTCGGGAAGTGCCCTCGGGGCCCACCAAATGTTTCTGGATACAGCTTTGTTCTTTTATCCCATGCCAATTTCGATAGATAAAAAGCTCCGCATATATTTTATATTATATTGTGTGTTTGAATGTTTTATGAATTCAATTTCATAAGATATTCATTCAAAATTATAAACATTTCAAATATAGACTAACCTAGATATTGTTCATATGTTTTCCATTCAGTCTGCTTTATAATTTATATATGCAACATATTTTTGTTGGGTTGAGCTTAGGTTGGAAGAGGTGTGGCTCATTACTATGGAAGCCACTGCCATTTTTTGTATGGTTTGATGGGATTTTCTCCATTAATGGGGTAAGTTGATTCCTCGCTATGTGCCACCAACAAACATTCTTAGTTATTTATACTTTTGCAAGGTTGTTATAATTATTGTGTCTTATATATTCCTATTTTTTGTTGCATGCCTTATACATTCCTGAGTTTCTTGGTGTGCTTTCTTTATTCATATTTTTTGTGTGCTTTCATTTCTAAATAAACATTTACTAGTATGTTAATGGAGTGATGGACTGTTACGCCAAAAAATATATCTGCCTTCTTTTCTCACAGACCTCCTTCCCTCAAATGACCATAAAAACTCCCCAAAAGTTCTTGACCATGTAATATTTCACAGAGGAATTTCATCTGACATAATCGAAGGATGAAAACTATTGTTATTGTGCCTTTTATATCCATGGTTTTTTTAGCATACCCTCATATTTGACAAAACATAAGTTATTGGTATGTTAATGGAGTGATGAAAGGTTACATAGAAGTGTGTTGCCTATAAACAAATTGAGAGCTATGTTATTTTTTTTCATGTGCTTATAATTATTATTGTGCCTTCAATTCCCATGTTGGAAGATGCTTGTTGGTGGGATGAAACATTAACCATTTTTGAACACACATTGTTTATTAGTTTTCATTCACATTTGGCTCCAAATTTGTTGGTATTTTAATGGAAGCCCTAGAGGTATTTTGAATTCATGTTGTTGTGTGCTTCAATTTTATACCGCATTTCTATTTCCCTACATGTCATGGGTTGGAAGATGTAACATTCACTATTGTGTGTATGTAAGCCCTGAAGGTTTTCATGCACATACCAATAATTATTATTGTCTTTGTATCAAAATAAAGGTTTCCATTCACATAACAAAGAATGTTATTTTTTTTATCAAACCAAACTATATTATCTTTACATCTAATTTAAGGTTTCTATTTGCCTGCATTAAACAACATACAAATATTTAATGTGTTACTGAACATTTAAGGGAATGTGGATGGATGTCTCATAAGATTTACATTCACATAGGAGTACAAGTTATTATTTTTATATCAAAAATAATAATTTATTTCTCATTACAGTAAATGTTAACTTAGATGTATCAAATGAAACCATTTTCTTATTATTGTTGCTATGTTATTCATATGTTCTTATCAATTAATGCTATTATATTTTTCATTCACATTTTATAAGTTGAAAATATGCTAATATTGATGGAATCCCTAAAGGTCCTTCACTACATGGAACATTAAAATCAACCCTATAATACTGGATATCGTTAACTACTCCTTATTTACAGGGTACATTTCAATACTCCTAGTAGTGAACAACCATACATTATTGTGTTTTACATATGTTCCTATGAATTAATATTATTTTGTTATTCATTCACATTTTCTAAGACCACAGTTTGTTGCTCCTTCACTCAGCCAGTTTAGTGGGCTCTCCTGAGAAAGCAAACTTAAATCAATAGGTTTAAAATTTTGATAAATAATAATTTTCAAACAAACACATTATTTTATTTATGGCTTAAATTTTTTTGAAGTTAGGCATGACGTGAAATTACTATGGGTCATTAATATGAAACAATGTGCCATATTAGAAAATTAGTGTGTACACAATAATTAACATTTACTAGTATGTGGTTGGAAGCCATAAAGGTTTTCATTCGCATACTATAAATGTTTATCTCTATATAAAAATTAAGAATGTCATTAGCATACCCATAAATATTCAGTCAGACATATCAAATAAAATCCTTATCTCAACTCATATTACTATTGTCATATGTTCTTATGATTTCTTATAGCTATGTTATTCATTCACAATTTCAATTATATAAACATTCTTTCCTATAGATGGTATTCTTACATTTTATACTTTGCTGTTAATTAGAATTACATAAATTTTTGACTATTGAAATTCAACATAAGGAATGTGAATAAGAAGACATAGTATGTTTGAAGACAACCATGTGAAACTATGAAGAATAGAGGATTCAATAGGAAAGAATGTTCCTATTAGTTTATATTATTTTGTTATTCATTCACATTTTCTAAGGCCACAGTTTGTTGCTCCTTCTCTCAACCATTATAGTGGGCTCACATGAGAAATCAAACTTAAATTAATATGTTTAAAATTTTTACCAATAATAATTTTAAAATGAACACATTATTTTAGTTATGGCTTAAAATTTTGTTAAGTTAGGCATGATGTGAAATTACTATGGGTCATTAATATGAAACAATGTGCCATATTTGAAAACTAGTGTGTACACAATAATTAACATTTAATAGTATGTGGTTGGAAGCCATAAAGGTTTTCATTTGCATACTATAAATGTTTGTCTCTCTATCAAAATTAATAATGTCATTAGCATACTCATAAATATTTAGTCAGATGTATCAAATAAAATCCTTATCTCAATTCATATTATTATGCTTATCATATGTTCTTATGATTTCCTATAGCTATGTTATTCATTCACAATTTTAATTATACAAAAATTCTTTCCTATAGATGGCATTCTTACATTTTTTACTCTACTGTCAATTAGAATTACATAAATTTTTCACTATTGTAATTCAACATAAGGAATGTGAATAAGAAGACATAGTATGTCTGAAGACAACCATGAGCAACTATGAATAATAGAGGATTCAAAATTATTAAAGATGTTGATGAAGATGTTAATGAGTTTTCACAACCCATTTCAAAGTAGATAGATAAATCCCTATTAACCAGGCAAAGGAGGAACCCACCATAAATGTTATTGCCAATATGCATGTGTAATTATAGTTTGAGTGGATAATGGAAGATACAGAACATGCAATGAGAGATGTAAAGGATGATCATTCCTCTATAAAAAATATAGTGGTTAAGTAGGGCATCAAAAATAATACTTTATTGAATTAGATGAAAGGAATTACATCTACCAAAAAGAATGGTCCACCCACTATTCTATCAATAACATAAGAATGTGAGATAGTGTAGTAGTGTAAGGACTTAGCCAACATGGGGCATGGGTGGGACATATTGAACTTGAAGGCATATGTTTTTGATATATGTGAAAGCAGGACCAACCCTTTAAGTAATAGTGTCCCCAGGCAAGTCATGGTGGAAAGGCTTCAAAAATAGGCACCTTGTTGGAAAATTAGAGAGCCAAATACAAATTGCACATAGAAACTTAATCACACATTATAATATTATGTTTAATATATTAAATATAAAACATGTGGATATTATATAGACATGGAGGTAGCATAACAACCTCCTATAAAATAGGACCTAATCACTCCAAATAATCATGGGTAACAAAAACATTACGGGAATATATTTCTTGATAATAACAAATAAACTAACATGCTATAATAGGTTTAAAATAATTATACATATCTAAAAATTAATAATTTTATGAGTATTAAATTCTAACATTCACCCCCTTAACATTATTAATTCCTAGAACCCCCTTAATTCAAACATGGTAAAAAAAAAATTACACTCTCCACGTAGTTTGCTCACCTTTAAGGTGGCATGCAATATTTGTGGCTTCATAGTCTTCGTGGCACCTTAGATTTTACTTGTAGGATTACTGAAAATATAGAAATGATAGGAATACATCTCTCTACTTAATACCTTTGATGGTTTCCCATATTACCACAAACCCTTATGGTTTTCTGTCTACAGGTTGACCACGAACCTAGAGGTGATAGGAGGTCTCAACTATTTTATTCACTTTAAGAATTTATTAGATTTCCATAAACCTTTTTCCAAGAACCAAGCACTACTTTAGTGCTTTTTGTCTCCATAATGTTCTTCATTAGGGGGTACCAAACTAAAAATAATGCTTAGTATTTTTATTGAAAACCAGACTACATAATAAAAAAACACACATAATAAAAAAACATCACCATAACAATGATGTGAAACCATCATAAGCAACTCACAAGAGGATGTAAATTATCCTCCAACCTCTGTGTATCCTCCAACTTCTAGTACATGAGTCTACACACTCAACTGATGAAGTCCAGGTGCATGATTTTGTTGAGGAGAAGTCCCCCCATAGTTAGGATGCATTTGACATTTGATGAGATTTGACTTAGGATGTCATGTACAAATGATAGTGCATCCTTGTATAAATAATTAAATTTGATTTTGATAATTTTAGTATAAAACTGACACTTCAACTCATTTTTTAACATTTTGAAAACATAAACATTTAAAATGTAATACATAAAAATTAATTTTTAAACAAAATATAAAATAAATTATAAAACTAAATATAAAATTGACTAAAAAAATCAAAACTATCTTTTTAAAAGACTCACTTAAAACACTATGCCTTATAACTTAAAAAAAACTTTTAAAAGAAAAGACTTATGACTCTTTCAAAACTTATGAATACTAAGCTAAATCATATAGCTAAAAACAAATCAAATTAAATAATTATAAACCCAATAATTAGATATTGAACAAATGACTCAATAATCATATGACTAAAAAGAAGCTACATATTAATATACTTGATACAAATACCTAATGATAACTGACTAAAAGATAGTTGACTAAGGTAAATCAATGTGGTGAGGTAGATGACATTATTTGTGAGTTGATCACAAGCTTACAAGTGGACATCAATCGAATTCTCCTAGATCTAAGTCTTTAATAGATAGAAATGTCATGATAAATATCCCAAATTATTTGAAGGCATCACACATAGGCCATGTGGATTGAGATTGGTTGGATCTATGCAAATACCAGGTGGATAGACAAGTACCACTAACTAATCCTCATGAAATTTCTAATCAGAACGGTGGTGGCTAGGTGTTAACAAGCCACAATACTTAGATTTTGGACTAAAATGTCAAGGCTTCTTGAATTTGTTAATGTATTATTCTCATAGTATGAAGGCCCAAAGTTAATGAGGCTTGGGATCTATTTGGGAAGCATTTCACCAATTCCTAATTCTTCCCTTTGCATGAAATAGATGGAAACCAAATCTACACTAAAAAGAACCAAATAATGATAATAGTTAAACACATAGATTGAGATCGCATACAAATGAAATCATACATGTTTCACTTAGATTTATTCCAATTCCTCACTCTCAGATTCCAATTCTAATTATATAATTAATAAATAAATAATATCTAGACTACATAAAAACTTAGTGTAATATGATTTACATTAGATGGGGTAAATATATATTTTTTGTTAACCCTTACTCTTTTTTTAAATCATCTTAATAGGCACATAAACCCTTGCAACTCTGAAACCACTACTGGTAAATTGGAGAGTCAAATACAAATTGCTCACAAAAACTTAATCACATAGTATAATATTATATTTTAATATATTACATACAAAACATTTGATTATTACATAGCCATGAAGGTAGCACAAAAAACTCCTATAAAATAGGATCTAATCACTCAGAATAGTCACAAGGAATAAAAACATTGCGGGAATACTTTTCTTGATAATAATAAATAAATTAACATGCTATAATAGGATTAAAATAATTAAACCTATATAATTAATAATGTTATGAATATTAAATTCTAACACACCTTGATTTATCTATGAGAACATCAAAAGGATTTGACAGAGATAGGGTTGTCATGCTAAGGTCATCCATTGTGAAAGTTTTATATGAACTTGAAAAAATTTTATGTTGATAATAATTATGGGCCACATGAATTTGGAATTATGATGAGATAGGGGTGCAAGTTGGAAATAATTATGACCAGTGATTCATCACCAAAAAGGAGAAATGAGTGTGCTAAAAATAATATCAAGGAGTAGATAATTTTTAAGTATTTTAGCATGTGTGAATGTAGTTGGGTAGAGCATCCTATGGTTCTGCCTCTTCAAATCGAATAGTTAATTTTAAAATTTCATTATTGGATGTGAACCAGGTGCATGTGTGACTACCCAAGCCCATACATTGACGATGAAATAACTGTTAATGAATTGGTTGCATCATTTCATGAGATCTATACCAGGAGGAGTTTCACCTAGTAATATACATCACCTAATAATATACATCTTCTCATTTTTTTATGGGTATGATATCCATGCCATCATTTCAATGATTGAACATATTACAACTTTGGGGATAAATCACTTTACATTACCTACACATACTAGCCAAAAATTTCAGCAATTGGATGTAAGTTTCTTTGATCCATTCAAGGCCTACTTCAAGAATTATAGGCTAACATTGATGAATACACATTATGGTTGTGTAATAAAGACATAATAATTTCCCACTTTGGGTAGCATAACTATGAAGATGGTACTAACCCCAAATAATATAATATCTGGATTATAATGGACATGTATATGTCCCATTAACCTTGAGTCACTAAAAAATTATATGAATTCAGGTGTAGCATTCCATGTCAAGGAAGATGAATTAAGTGTTTAAAAAAATATAATGAGGTTGGCAGCCCTGAATGAGGAAGACATTGAATTTAAAATGAATAACATATAATAAATTAAGGAAGGTAATATTTTCCAAGGTGAAACAACAAATGCATAACTAGGTATTGTGCAATTATAGAAAATGTTATAGACATTGATGGTGAAGAGGTTTTGAATGTCTATTGTAATGAAATGGATGCAACACCCAATTTCAACCAAGATGATTTAAGTTTATCTACACAAGTAATCCCACCATATTGGTTGAAGGAGGGAGCAACAAATCTAGACCTAAATTATGAAAGTATTGAAGTTTATGTCTTTATGTCAATGCCATCATTGCCACCTTCTATCCCACTAGAAATAACTCATTATTATGCACCATATGGACAATAAAACATATAAGATGTAATGGTTTTATCTAGATACAACAAAATAATGAATGTAGCCAAGTAGAAAGTAATGAACGATGAACTCCAATGTCAGCATTTTTGAAATTTCTAGTAGAAAGGATTGTAAATAAATCAAGAAACATTAGACTCATGTTGAGATGACAATCATAAATTATTACATCATATGAATATTAGAATGGATTTATATAACTTGAGATCCATAAAAAGGATAATAAATAATTGAAGGCAAGGAAGAAACAAGAAGCTGATGACATGAAATCCTTAAGGTAGGTCAAGAAAGAAATAAGGGAAAATCCAAAATTTGAAAACACAAGAAAAAGGCATAATAATCAAGAGAAGATATAAAAAAGGAAATAAAGTGAGCATAAGAGAGAGCAAGAGATAAGAGACAAGGAATTAAATAAGACCAAAAGAGAACTAGAGAGGTGAAGGTGTTATAGCATGAAATTCAACCCTCTACTAAAAAAACCTCAGATATTGATTGATATGCTAAATATTCTATCCGTAATTGGTTCATGTGGTATCCCTCTTATTTAAATTAACATTGAAATAAATCACACCAACAATAACTCACATATCTCCTGATACAGGGAATGAAGGGCATAACTCAAGTTTTCCACCTTGGATGGTTTAGGTTTAATTTTAATGTAAAGAAATTTAGTGAAATGTATTTAACTTATTTTTTAATGTAAATAATTGTATTAAATAAATGTAGTGAGAGTAGATATATATAGTTTGATTATGTACTGTAAATAATTTTACCTATTATATACCATTAATTCAACAAATGGATCATAATCTTAATAAAAGATTAAATACTTTCAACTAAAAGTGACTTGGCCATTTTTATTCTCCAATGTCGACTAGAAAATCTATCATCAATACCCATAGATAACAAAAATGAACACCACATATAAACAATAGAAGAAATAAAAAATTGAGCTTCACAAACTTTGAAAAACAATAATCGTAAGAGAATTCTTAACTTTAGAAACATATATTGTGTTAAGAAACACAATGTAAAAATAATAAATATAAAACAATCTTTGCAAACATAAAAAATGTCAAAAACACAAGTTTATAATTTTTTCACAAATATAGTAGCCTAGCAAACATTCACCCTTCACAATAATTTAATTTCTATCGAAAGCAAGCATGCATGGATATAGTAAGTGATAATATAATGAAAAACTTATCAACAACATCGACAATCAAATGGACAACATATGAAGAAAATTCCATAGAAATATTACAATAACACAAGAAAATTAATGATATGTTAATGAAATTATTATTTTAGACTAAAACACAAAAATTTAATGGCATGTTAATGAAATTAGTACTCAAGATGAATAGACAAAAACATTCACTGGTATGTTAATGAAATTATTATTTTAGATAGAACCATAAAAATATTTATTAGTATGTGAATGGAAACCCTTATTCTAAATTAATATGGGTCATTAATATAATAAAATGTTCCATGTTAAAAGAGGAGTGTGTATGCAAGACTTAAGACCTATTGGTATGTGAATGGAAACCCTTATGGCTTCCATCCACATATCAATAGGTATTAAGTCTTGCATACACACTCCTATTTTAACATGGAACATTTTATTATATTAATAACCCATATTAATTTAGAATAGCATATCAACAAATTTTGGGGTTTAATCTACATAACAAAAAATGTTGAGTGATTTATCAACAACAATGATGATAAAGAAAAGTTGCAACCTAAAACATGCAAATGAGTAATACAACAACATTAATTGAAAGGTACATATGAATAACATAGCAACAACAATTCATAAGAGAGTTTAATTTGATACATTTGAATCAATATTTACTATAATGGGAAATAAAGTATATTTTCTTATAAAACAACTTGTACTCCTATGTGTTGGTGGTGTTTATAACACAATAATAATTAGGTAGGGTTTACTAGGCTCTACCTAACTTGAAAGGAAGAATATCCCATGAATAAAATGATTACCTAAGGTTAAAATGTACCAAGTATTTGTAATATTAACATTCACTCAGGGGGTTGAAGTGTGACCATTCAATATAAGCCACCTATTCGACAAACTGAATATCTACGATGGGTCTAACTTAGACACTTGGAAGGAGACTAAAATATATTTTGACCATGCATAAAGGGTGTAGACTTAAATATAAATTATATATATGTAAGTGCATAAATTTATGGGATAAAAAGGGGCATATTTGTGGACATATTTTTCATGAAAATTAAAAAATTTAAATTTTTGTAGATAATTTGAAATGATTACACTCAAAATTCAAGGATGGTGAAAGAACATGAATTGTAGTATTTTTAGTCTAGTTTCCAAAACACTAATAATTTTTTAAAATGGTTAAGTATAACTAGATCAAACTTCTAAAATTTTAATAGGAACTCCTATTTTTTAAGGAAAATAGAGTAAATAGTTGGCCGTGCAACCCCTCATTTTTGAAGCATCATTTAATATTATTTAAAACCCTTTGGTGAAACTTTAGATAAAATCATTTAGTTTATAACCTATATTTTTTTAATCATTTGTTTTTTTAATTTTACAAGTAAATAAATCCTAAAATCTAATGAAAAAATGGATAGCTGACCTTCCGACCTCCCTGAACTACCTAAAAAAATGAAAACTAGTATTTATGAATGTGTGTAGAATTAGGCATAGCTTGTAATCATTTTTTTTTTTACATTTATATCAATGAGAAAAAGAGATACGTAAACAAATATTAGCATGTATATTTGTGAGATGTAATGGCCTAGAAATTTATAGTTTGAAATCAACATAGTTAGAAATCTTAAAATAGTCCAAAAATTAAATAAATCCTATTTTTGGAAAGGGTAGAGAGTGATCATCATCATGGTAATAATTTTATGAAATAAATATTTGAAACTCATAGTTTATTTCATGATAGAAGTTGATATTGTAATTTTATCAAAACCCTCAGATTTGATTATGTTGACAAGTCTAATCTTTTGGCTCGGGAATCCAAGCCATTTATGAGCCAAAAGGATTGGTTTTTAAATTTAAACTCACCATAGCATGCATGTGATATAACACATATGAATTTTATTGCATACATGCTTTAGTGCATACACATTTTAGTGTATACACTTATATCTTGCATAAATTTAAATTAAAAATATACACATTTTTCAAAAGAAAAAAAACCAAAGTGCATACATGCCATAACACGTACACGTTATGGTCTAGTGAAGTCATAAGTGGCTAAAATTAAAAAGGGGGATGCATTAGAAGGTGTGGGTAAGGGGGTCATTTACTAAAATAATGTTATTTATATTCCTTATACTTTAAATTTAATTTAGTAAATATACGAAATTAGGGTAACTCTACATATAATAGAGTTGGTATCACAACTTCACACCTTAAGATGTGGAAGATAGTTTCTAGAAACTAATATGATCAGTACTTAGGCATTTTCAAGATTTCAATATTGAAATTAAGGGTTTTAGGGCATACATTTTATTATCAAAATCCATTGTGTGTAAACATATAGTCCTTTTTTGGGTTTTGGCACATTTCATATTGCTTCTTAGCATTTTTAGGTGTCCTAGGTTTGTGAAAACCAAAATTTAAAAACCAACACACGCCCAAACATTCATATATTCAAATTTAACTTATAATTAGGTCTATTATGGGTAAAAAAGTGACACAATAATACCATAATCATTTGTGATTTGGTAAATAAGGACACTTTGGGTCAAATTTAGGCATGGGAACCCGAATTCAATTTGAATTCATGTCAAAATGGTGTGCATGGGAAAACATAGGTTACATTGGTGACCCATGCAAACCCAACCACCCATTCATGCCAATTTTACTTGCAAGTACATCCATTATAGTTCAAATGTGACACAAAAACACTATATCTACTTATGACTAAGGTAAATTCAAGAAATAGACCCACCACATTAAGGAAAACTATACATAATGAACTCCATTCAATGATGTCAAGTATTTTAAACCAACTATCATATTAATAGGGTAGGAATTAACCATCACATCATGTTACCCATTCTTGGATTTCATTATGTATCACAAAAACATCATGAAATACATATAAAGATGACATCAATATATTCCATGATATGGATATGGACTACATCACACAAATAATTCATACCATGTCCGATATTGTTCACATTTGGTCACTTTGGTCATATCATACGTATTACATATGTAATTTAGTATCATTGATCATTTATATACTTATTCAATCATTGATAGACTTATTTAATAAATAGAGTAAACTAGATATAACTGATAGCATTGATATACCTTGGCTCCTATCTCTATTCACTCTAAATATATAACTAAATCCATTTATGGGATTTAAGTGCCAATATATATTGTGTCAATTAAATAATATACTGTATCAATGCTAATGAAACTCTACATCTATAAAGTGGGGTGTGGTCACGTGATTGTGTCATTGAACATTGATGAAATATGTTGGCACCATATCATTCATTCCTAACTTTTATAATTGAATGATACAGCCATATTAGGTATGTGACATAGTTCACATTGATTCATTCACTTGGATGAAATCTTCCCTTTATAGATATGGAATATGGATATGGCATTGATTCATTATGACCTCATACTCATATCTGACAAAGTGGGGATGAGTAATTAGTCAAATTATTATGATCATGACTCAAATACCAAAAATGCAAACCCTATGCACCCCTCACCCTCCTCAAATATAGAGACGGATAGGTGAGTGCCCATATAATTTCTTTCACTGATTAATATAAAAAATAATTGAGTTTCCATTAGATAAGGACCTCATAATCATCCCTCACCATCCCTAATTATTATACCTAGTCACTCACTCAATATCCATAATCATTCCTCATCCTACCTAATCATCCCTAATCACTCCCTTATATACCCTTATTTTCCTATAAAACACCCTCATCGACCCTCATCATCCCTCATTATCCATAATCACTCCCTCATCACATGTGATTATACCTAATCTATGCCTTATTTACCCTCATCATCTCTAATCATCCCTAATTATTCCCTAATAGTCCATTATCATCCCTCATATCTATTAGTCACACCCTCATCGGCCTTCATTATCCCTTATCATTCTTGAACACTCTGTAATCATCCCTCCTTATGGATGAGCTTGATTACCTCATAATAATTTTCAAATGAACGCATTATTTTAGTTGTGGCTTAAAATTTTGTGAAGTTAAGCATGACATGAAATTATTATGGGTCATTAATAGGAAATAATGTGCAATATTAGAAGACTAGTATGTCCACAACAATTAACATTTACTAGTATGTGGATGAAAGCCATAAAGGTTATCATTCACATACTAGTAAATTTTTATGTCTCTTTATCAAAATTAAGAATGTCATTAGCATACCTATAAATATTCAATTAGATGTATCAAATAAAATCCTTATCTCAACTCATATTACTATGCTTGTTATATGTTCTTATGATTTCTTATAGCTATGTTATTCATTCAAAATTTCAATAGTACAAACATTCTTTCCCATAGATGGTGTTATTACATTTTATACTCTATTGTCAATTAGAATTACATAAATTCTTGACTATTATAATTCAACATAAAGAATGTGAATAAGATGACATAGTATGTCTGAAGATAACCACATGCAACTATGAAGAATAGAGGATTCAAAATTATTTAAGATGTTTATGAAGATGTTAATGAATTTGTATAACCCATTTCAAAGTAGATAGATAAACCCCTATAGACTTAGCAAATAAGGAAGACAACATAGATGTTATTACCAATATGCATGTGTAATTATAGTCTGAGTGGATATTTGATGATATAGAATGTGTAATGAGAGATGTGGATGATGATCATTCTTGCATAAACACTATAATGGTTAAGTGGAGCATCAAAACCAATAATTAATTGAATTAGATGAAAGGAATAACATATACGAACAAGAATGGCCCACCCACTATTATATCAATAACATAAGAAAGTGAGATAGAGTATTAGTGTAAGGAGTTAGCTGACATAGGGAATGGGTGGGACATATTACACTTGATGGCACACATTTCCCACATATGAAAAATTAGGACCAAAACTTTAAGTGATAGTGTCCCCAATAAGTCATGGTGGAAAGGCTTCAAAAATAGGCACCTTGTTGGAAAATAGGAGAGCCAAATACAAATTTCACACAAAAACATAATCACAAAGTATAATATTTTGTTTTAAAATATTTGATATAAAACATTTGGCTATTATATAGCCATGGAGCTAACACAACAACCTCCTATAAAATAGAATCTAATAACTCAAAATAGTCATGGGTAACAAAAACATTACAGGAATACATTTCTTGATAATAATAAAAAGCTAACATGCTATAATAGGTTTAAAATAATTAAACCTATATAAAAATTAATAATGTTATGAATATTAAATTCTAACATTCACCCCCTTATTTTAAACATGGTAAAAAGTTTATACACTCTCTGCATAGCTTGCTCACCTTTAAGGTGGCATGCCATCTTTGTGGCTTCATGGTCTAGGTGGCACCTTGGTTTTTCCTTGTAGAATTATCACAAAATTGGAAGTGACATGAATACATCTCTCTGCTTAACAACTTTGGTGGTTTCTTGAATTACCATTAACCCTTATGGTTTTCTATCTATAGGTTGACCATGAACCTATAGGTAACAAGAGGTCTCAATTATTTTATTCACTTCAAGGGTTTATCAAATTTACACAAACTCTTTTCCAAGAACTAAGTGATAATTTAGTGATTTTGATCCACACAATGTTCTTCATTATGATGTACCAAATTGAAAATAATGCTCAATATTTTTATTGAAAACCACACTGCACAGTAAGAAAACACACACACTAAAAAATGTCACCATAACAATGATGTGACCCCATTTTAGGTGACTCAAAAGAGGATGCCAATTATCCTCCAACCTCTATGTATCCTCTAGCCTCTAGTAAATGAGTCTGCTCACTCAATTGATGAAGTCTAGGTGAATGATTTTGTTGAGGATATGTCCCCCCATAGTTGGGACACATTTGACATTTGATGACATTTGACTCAGGATGTCACGTACAAATGATAGTACATCCTTGTATAAATAATTAAATGTGATTTTGATAATTTTAGCATAAAATTGACACTTCGACTCATTTTTTAACATTTTGACAACACAAATTTAAAAATTAATACATGAAAATTACTTTTTAAACAACATATAACATAAACTATAAACCTAAATATAAAAATGACTAAAAAACTCAAAACTCTCTCTTTAAAAGACTTGCCTAAAATATTACGCCTTATAACTTAAAAGAAAAGACTTCTAGCCAAATAGCTAAAAACAAATTGACTTAAATAATTATAAACACTATAATTAGATATTGACCAAAATGTCTCAATAATCACATGACTAAAAAGAAGCTACATATTAATATACTTGATATGAATACCTAATGACATCTGACTGAAATATAATTGACCAAAGTAAATCAATGTGGTGAGGTGGATGGCATTGTATGTGAGTTGATCATCAGCTTAAAAGTGGACATTGATCAACTTCTCCTAGAGCTGATTTTGTAACAGATATAAATGTCATGACAAATCTCCCAAATTATTTTAAGGTATCACACATAGGCCATGTGGATCGAGACTGGTTGGATGTAAGAAAATACCAGGTGGCTAGATAAGTAGTAAAAACTAATGCTCATGATATTTTTAATTGGAATGGTGGTGGTTGGGTGTTAACATGCCACAATACTTGGAGTTTGGACTGCAATATGAAGTCTTCTTTAAATTTTTAATGTATTATTCTCATAGTATGAAGGCCCAAACTCAATGAGGCTTGGGATCTATTTTGAAAGAACTGCACCACTTCCCAACTCCTCCCTTTTCACATAATATATGGAAGCCATATATGTGCTGAATAGAACCAAATAATGATAATCAGTGAGCACATAGGTTGCACTTAGATTTTTTCCAATACCTCACTCTTAGATTTTAATTCTAATTAAAAAATTAATAAACAAATAACATTTAGACTATAGAAAAACTTAGTGTAGTATGATTTACATCAGAAGGGGTAATATAAAAAAATTTAATGGTACCCTTTACTCTTTTTTTAAATCATCTTAACAAGTATATAAACCCTTGGAACTCTGATACCACTATTGGCAAATTGGAGAGTCGAATACAAATTGCACATAGAAACTTAATCACATAGTATAATATTATGTTTTAATATATTAGATACAAAACATTTGGCTATTATATAGCCATGGAGGTAGCATAACAACCTCCTATAAAATAGGATCTAATCACTCGAAATAGTCACGGGTGAAATTTTTTTAGGAATACATTTATAAATAATAATAAATAAATTAACATGCTATGATAGGTTTAGAATAATTAAACCTATATAAAAATTAATAATGTTATGAATATTAAATTTTAACACACCTTGATTTGTCCATGAGGACATCAAAAGGATTTGATAGGGATAGGGTTGTCATGCTAAAGTCGTCCATTGTGTGAAAGTTTTATGAGAACTTGAAAACATTATATGTTGATAATAATTATGGGCCACATGAATTTGGAATTGTGATGAGATAGGGGTGCAAGTTGGAAAGAATTATGACATTCATCACTAAAAAGGGAAAAGAAGTGTGTCAAATATAATATTAAGGAGTACGTAATGTATAAGTATATTAGCATGTGTGAATGTAGTTGGGTAGAGAATCTTCTAGTTCTAACTCTTCAAATTAAATAATTAATTATAAAATTTCATTACTAGATGTAAACTAGGTGCATGTATGACTACCCAAGTCCATACATTGATTTTGAAATAATTGTTTAATTAATTGGTTGCATCATTTCATGAGATCTATATTAGGAGGAGTTTCACCTAGTAATACACATCTTCTCAATTTTTTTTGGACATAATAGACATGCCATCATTTCAATGATTGAAGAGGCTAAAACTTTAGGGATAAATCATTTTACATTACCTACACATACTAGCCAAAAATTTCATCAATTGGAGGTAAGTGTCTTTGGTCCATTCAAGGTCTACTCCAAGAATGAGAGGCTGACATAGATGAATACACATTGTGGTTGTGAGATAAATAAATAAGAATTGCCCACTTTAGGTAGCATAACTATGAAGATGGTACTAATCCCAAAGAATATAATATTTATATTTTAACGGACATGTATATGTCCCCTTAACCTTAAGGCACTAAAAAATGATATGAATTCAAGTATAACATTCCATGTCAAGGAGGATGAATTAAGTGTTTCAAAAAATATAATGAGGTTGGCAGCCCTGAATGAAGAAGACATTGTATTTAAAATGAAGAAGATGGAGAAAATTAAGGAAGGTAACATTGTCCAAGGTGAAAAAAAAATGCATGAAATGCTACCAATGCATAAAGTGTTGAACATGAAATAACTAGGAATTGTGCAATTATATCAGATGTTATAGACATTGATTGTGAAGAGGTTTTGAATGTCCATTGCATTGAAATAAATGCAACACTAAGTTTCAACCAAGCTGGTTTAAGTCTATCTACGCAAGTAATCCCACCATATTGGTTGAAGGAGGGAACAACAAATATAGACCTAAATTTTGAATTTATTGAAGTTGATGTCTTTATGTCAATGACATCATTTCCACCTTCTATCCCACTAGAAATAACTCATTAGTATGCACCATATGGACAATAGAACATATAAGATGTAATGGTTTATCTATATACTGATGAGGAAATTGTATAAATTAATAGACAATAAAAATAATGAATGTAGCCAAGTAGAAAGTAATGATCAATGAAATCCAATGTGAACATTTTTGAAATTGTGAGTAGAAAGGATTTTAAATAAATAAAGAAACATTAGACTCGTGCTGAGATGAAAATTAAAAATTATCACATCATATGAATTTTATAAAGTGTTTATATAACTCGAGAGCCATAAATAGGATAATGAATAATTCAATGAAAGGAATAAACAAGAAGTCGATGACATGAAAGCCTTAAGGTAGGTCAAGAAGGAAATAAGGAAAAATAAAAAATTTGAAAACACAAGATAAAGGCATAAGGAGCAAGGGAAGATATAACAAAGGCAATAAAGGGAGAAAAAGAGAGAACAAGAGATAAGAGACAAGGAATTAAAGAAGACCAAAATATAACTAGAGAGGTGAAGGTATTATAGCATGAAATTCAACACTCTACCCAAACAACATCAGTTATTGATTGACATGCTAAACATTCTATCCCTAATTAGATCATGTGGTAACCCTCCTATTTACATTAACATTGAAATAAATCCCACTAAGGGCACAGTTGTTGACGAACCAAAAATAACTCACCTATCTCTGGATATAGGGAATGAAGGACATAACTCAAGTTTTTCACTTTGGTTGGTTTAGGTTTTATTTTACTGTAAATAAATTTAGTGAAATGTATTTAACTTATTTTCTAATGTAAATAATTGTATTAATAAATGTAATAAAAGTTGAGAAATTTAGTTTGATTATGTACTGTAAATAATTTTACTTATTATATATCATTAAGTTTACAAATGGATCATAAGCTTAATGAAAATTTAAATACTTTCAACTGAAAGCAAGTTGGCCATTTTTATTCTCCACCGTCAATTGCAAAATCTGTCATCAATACCGATAGATAACTAACATGAAAAACACATAAAAAATAGAATAAATAAAAAATTGAGATTCAAAAACTTCACAAACTTTGAAAAAAAATAATTGTAAGAGCATTCTAAACTTTAGAAACATATATTGTGTTAATAAACATAATGTAAAAATAATAAATATAGAACAATCTTTGCAAACATAAAAAGTATCAAGAAAGACAAGTTTATAATTTTTTCACAAATTGAGGTGCCTAGCAAACATTCAACCTTCACAACAATTCAATTTTTATCCAAATCAAACATGCATGGATATATTAATTGACAATGTAAAGAAAAACTTAGAAACAACATTGACAATAAAATAGAAAACATATGAACAACATTCCATAGCAACATTTCAATAAGACAAGAACATTAACGATATGTTAATGAAATTATTATTTAAGACTAAAACACAAAAATTTAATGGTATGTTAATGAAATTATTATTCAAGATGAAAAGACAAAAGAATTCACTAGTATGTTAATGAAATTATTATTTTAGATAGAACCACAAAAATATTTATTAGTATGTGAATGAAAACCCCTATGGCTTCCATCCACATACCAGTAGGTATTAAGTATTGCATACACACTCCTCTTTCAACATGGCACATTTTATTATATTAATGACCCATATTAATTCAGATTAACATATCAAAAAATTTGTGGGTTTTCATCTACAAAACAAAAAATGTTGAGTGATTTATCAACAACAATGATGATAAAGAAAAGTTGAAACTTAGAACATGTGAATGAGTAATACAACAAAATTAATTGAAAGGGACATATGAATAACATAGAAATGATAATTCATAAGAGAGTTTCATTTGATACATTTTAGTCAATATTTACTGTAATGGGAAATAAAGTATATATTCTTATCAAACATCAATAACTTGTACTCCTATATGTTGGTGGTGTTTATAACACAATAATAATTAGGTAGGGTTTTCAAGGCTCTGCCTCTCCTGAAAGGAAGAAGGTCCCCTAAATAAAATTATTACCTAAAGTTAAAATGTACCGGGTCTTTGTAATATTAACATTCACTCAATGGGTTGAAGTGTGACCATTCCATATAAGGGGCCTTTTAGACAAACTGAATATCTACGATGTCTCTAACTTAGACACTTGGAAGGAGACCGCAAGATATTTAGACCATGCCTAAAGGGTGTATTCTTAAATATAAATTATATATATGTAAGTGCATAAATGTAGGGGATAAAAAGGGGCATACCTGTGGACATATTTTTTGTGAAAATTGAGAAATTTGAATTTCTATAGATAATTTGAAATGGCTACAATCAAAATTCAAGGATGGTGTAAGAACATGAATTGTTGTATTTTTAGTCTAGTTTCCAAAACACTAATAATTTTTTAAAAATGGTTAGTATAACTAGACCAAACATCTAAAATTTGAATAGGAACTTATAATTTTTTAGGAAAATAGAGTAGATAGTCAGCCGTGTGACCCATCATTTTTGAAGTATCATTTAATATTATTTAAAACCCTTTGGTGAAACTTTATATAACATCATCTAGTTTGTAACCTATATTTTTTATATTTTTTTAATGATTTTTTTAATTTTACAATTAAATAGATCTTGAAAGCTAATAAAAATTTGGATAGTTGACTATGCAATCTCCCCGAACTACCTAAAAAAATGTAGACTAGTATTTTTAAATGTGTGTATTTTTAGGCCTAGCTTGTAACCATCTAATTTTTTAAAATTTAGATCAACGAGAAAAATAAATATGTAAACATATATAATCATTTATATTTATGGGATGTAATGGTCTAAAAATTTTATAATTTTAAAACAACATAGATAGAAACCTTAAAATAGTCCAAAAAATTAAATAAATCATATATTGTGAAAGGGGAGATAGTGTTCACCATCGTGGTAATAATTTTATGAATTAAATATTTGAAATTCATTGTGTAATTCATGATAAATATTGAATTTATTTATTTTATCAAAACCCTTAGATTCGAATGTGTTGATAGGTCTAATCCTTTGGCTCGAGAATCCAAGCCATTTACAAGCCAAAAGGCTTGGTATTTTAATCTAAACTTAACATAGCATGCATATGTTATAACACATATGAATTTTAGTGCATATGTGTTTTAGTGTATACACTTATTACTTGGACAAATTCAAATAAAAAAAATACACATGTTTGAAATGGAAAACAACCAAAGTGCATACATGCCATAACACGTACACATTAAGGTCTAGTGAAGTCACAAGTGGTTAAATTTAAAAAGGTGATGCATTAGAAGGCTTGGGGAAGGGGGTCATTTACTAAAATAAATATTATCTATATTCCTTATACTTTAAATTTAATTTAGTAAATATAAGAAATTGGGGTCACTTTACATATTATAGAGTTGGTATCACAACTACACCTATTAAGATGTGGAAGATAGTTTTTAAAAATAAATATGATCAGTACTTAGGTATTTTCAAGATTTCAATATTGAAACTCTAGATTTTAGGGCATAAATTTTATTATCAAAATCCATTTTGGGTAAACACATAGTCATTTTTTGGGTTTTGGAACCTTTCATATTGCTTCCTAGCATTTTTAGGTGTCCTAGCTTTGTGAAACCAAAATTTAAAAACCAACACACACCCAACCATTCATATATTCCAATATAACTTATAATTAGGTCTATTATGGGTAAAAATTTGACACAATAACATCATAATCATTTGTGAATTTGGTAAATAGGGACACCTTGGGTCACATTTAGGCATTGTCACTCTAATTAAATTTGAATTCATGTCAAAATGATGTGCATGGGAAAACATAGGTTACATTAGTGACCCATTCACACCCAACCACCCATTCCTGTCGATTTTACTTTCAAGTACATCCATTATAGGCCAAACATGACACAAAAACACTATATCGACTTATGACTAAGGTAAATTCAAATAATAGACCCACCACACTAAGGCAAACCATACATAATGAACTCAATTCAATGATGTCAAGCATTTGAAACTAGATATCATATTAATAAGGTAGGGATTAACCATCACATCATGTTGCCCATACCTAGATTTCATTATGTATCACATCAACATCACAAAATACTTATAAATATGAAATCAATATATTTCATGATATGAATACGTACTACATCACACAAATAATTCATACCATGTCTGATATTGTTCACATTGGGTCACTTTGGTCATATCATACATATTACATATGTAATTTAGTATAATTGATCATTGATATACTTGTTAAATAATTGATAGACTTATTTAATAGATATAGTGAACTAGATATACTTGATAGCATTGATATACCTTGGCTCCTATCTCTATTCACTCTAAATATATATCTACATCCATTTATAAGATTGAATTGCAAATATATATTGTCTCAATTAAAGTATATAGTGTGTCAATGCCAATGAAACTCTATATCTATAAAGTGGGGGGTGGTCAGGTGATCATGTAATTATTCATTGATGAAATATGGTAACACCATATCATTCATTCATATTTTTTTAATAATCAATTGATACAAACATATTAGGTATGTGACATAGTTCATATTGATTCATTCACTTGGTGGAAATCTTACCTTTATAGAAATGGAATATGGATATGGCATTGATTCATTGTGACTTCATACTCAAATTTGAAAAAGTAGGGTGGATTAATTAGTCAAATTGTTAAGATCATTACTTAAATAATTTAAATTCCTAGCCTATGCATCCCTCTCCCTCCTCAAATATAGATAAGGATAGGTGAGTGCCCATATAATTTCTTTCACTGATTATTATAAAAAATAATTGATTTTCCATTAGATAGGAACCTCATAATCATCCTTAACCATCCCTAATCTATTCCTAGTTATCATACCTAGTCACTTGCTCATTATCCATAATCATTCCTCATCATACGTAATCATCCCTAATCACTCCCTTATATACCCTTATTTTCTAGAAAAACACTCTCATCTACCCTCATCATCCCTCACCATCCCTAATCACTCCCTCATCACCTGTCATCATACCTAATCTCTCCCTTAGTGACCCCCATCATCTCTAATCATCCCTAATTATTTATTATCATCTTTCATATCCATTAGTCATACCCTCATCAACATTCATTATCCATCATCATCCCTAAACACTCTGTAATCATCCTTCATTATCCATAATCACTCCTTCATCGAACTCCTTATGGATGAGCTTGATTACCTCATATTAATTTTCAAACAACCACATTAATTTAGTTGTGGCTTATAGCTTTGTGAAGTTAGGCATGAAGTGAAATTACTATGGGTCATTAATATGAAACTATGTGCCATATTGGAAGACTAGTGTGTCCGCAACAATTAACATTTACTAGTATGTGGATGGAAGCCATAAAGGTTTTCATTCACATACCAGTAAATGTTTGTCTCTTTATCAAAATTAAGAATGTAATTATCATACCCATAAATATTCAGTCAGATGTATCAAATAAAATCATTATCTCAACTCATATTACTATGCTTGTCATATGTTCTTATGATTTATTATAGCTATGTTATTCATTCACAATTTTAATTATATAAATATTATTTCCCATAGATGTTGTTCTTACATTTTCCACTTTATTGTCAATTATAATTACATATTTTATTGACTAATGTAATTCAACATAAGGAACCTGAATAAGATGACATAGTATGTCCGAAGACAACCATGTGCAACAATGAAGAACAAAAGATTTAGAATTATTGAAGACGTTGATAAAGATGGTAATGAATTTTCACAACCAATTTCAAAGTAGATAGGCAAACCCCTTAATATCAGGTAAATAAGGAAGCCAACATAAATGTTATTTCTAATATGCATATGTCATTATAGTTAAAGTGGATATTTAAAGATACTGAATATGCAAGGAGAGATGTGGGAAATGATCATTCCTCTATGAACACTATAATGGTTAAGTGGGGCATCAAAAACAACAATTTATTGAATTATATGAAAGGAATAACATCTACCAACAAGAATTACCCACCCACTATTCTATCAATAACATAAGAAAGTGAGATAGCATAGTAGTGTAAGGACTTAGCCAACATGGGGCATGGGTGGGATATATTACACTTGAAGGCACACAATTCCAACATATACAAAAGTAGGACCACCCCTTTAAGTGATAGTGTCCCCAGTAAGTCATGGTGGAAAGGCTTCAAAAACAGGCACCTTATTGGCAAATTGGAGAGTTGAAGACAAATTTCACATAGAAACTTAATCACACAATACAATATTATTTTTTAATATATTTGATACAAGACATTTTGATATTATATATCCATGGAGGTAACACAACAACCTCTTATAAAATAGGATCTAATCACTCGAAATAGTCACAAGTAACAAAAACATTACGAGAATACATATTCTGATAATAACAAACAAACTAGCATGCTATAATAGGTTTAAAATAATTAAACCTATATAATAATTAATAATGCTATGAATATTAAATTTTAACATTCACCCCCTTAACATTATTAATTCATAGCACCCCTTTAATTCAAACATGGAAAAAAGTTTTTACACTCTTCGCGTAGCTTGCTCACCTTTAAGGTGGCATGTCATCTTTGTGGCTTCATGGTCTTGGTTGCACCTTGGTTTTTCCTTGTAGGATTACCACAAATCTAGAAGTGATAGGAATACATCTCTCTATTTAAAACCTTTGATGGTTTCTTAGATTACCATGAACCCTTATGGTTTTTAGTCTTAGGTTGACCACAAACCTAGAGATGATAGGAGGTCTCAACTATTTTATTCACTTTAGGGATTTATTGGATTCTCAAAACCCTTTTATAATAACCAAGCGCTACTTTAGTAATTTTTCTCCCCATAATGTTCTTCATCAAGAGGTACCAAACTAAAAATAATGCTCAATATTTTTATTGAAAACTACACTACACAATAAAATACACACACACTAAAAAAATGTCACCATAACAATGATGCAAGCCCATCATAGGAAACTCACAAGATGATGTCAATTATCCTCCATCTTCTGTGTATCCTCCAACCTCCAGTACATGAGTCTACTCACTCAAATGATGAAGTCTAGGTGCATGATTTTGTTGAGGAGAAGTCCCCCCATAGTTGGGATAAATTTGACATTTGATGATATTTGACTCAAGATGTCATGTACAAGTGATAGTGCATCCTTGTACAAATAATTAAATTTTATTTTGAAAATTTTAGCATAGAACTGACACTTCAACTCATTTTTAACATTTGGAAAACACAAAAATTTAAAAATTAATACATGAAAATTAATTTTTAAATAACATATAACATAACCTATAAACCTAAATATAAAATAGACTAAAAAACTCAAAACTATCTATTTAAACTACTTGCCTAAAACACTATGCCTTATTAATACTTTTAAGAGAAAATACTTCTAACTTTTTCAAAACTTATTAATACTAAGCTAAATCAAATAGATAAAAAAAAATCAACTTAAATAATTATAAACCCTATAATTAGATATTGACAAGAATGACTTGATAATCATATGACTAAAAATAAGTTACATATTAATATACTTTATATGAATACCTAATGATAGTTGACTAAAAGATAGTTGACCAAGGTAAATCAATGTGGCGAGGTGGATAGAATTGTATGTGATTTGATGATGAGCTTGCAAGTGGACATTGACCAAATTCTCCCAGAGCAAAGTATGTAATAGATTGAAATGTTGTGATAAATCTCCCAAATTATTTGAAGGCATCATACATAGGCCATATGGATCAAGACTGGTTGGCTATAGGGGAATACCAGAAGGCTAGATAAGTAATAGTAACTAATCCTTATGAGATTTTTAATCAGAACGGTGGTGGTTGGGTGTTAACAAGCCGCAAGACTTGGAGTTTGGACTACAATTTCAAGGATTCTTAAATTTATTAATATATTATTCTCACATTATGAAGGCCCAAAGTCAATGTAGGTTGGGATCTATTTTGAAATCATTACACTAATTCCTAATTCTTCCCTTTTCATGGAATAGATAAAAACTAGATCTATGCTAAATAGAACCAAAATTGATAATAGCTAAACACACAGATTGAGATCACATGCAAATGAAATCATATAGGTTGCACTTATATTTGTTCCAAAGCCTCACTCTTAGATTCTAATTCTAATTATAAAATTAATTAAAAAATAACATTTAGACTACAAATAAACTTAGTGTAATATGATTTACATTAGATAGGGTAATATAAAAAATAATTGTTTCCCCTTACTATTTTCTAAATCATCTTAACAGGCACAAAAACCCTTACAACTCTGCTACCACTATTGTCAAATTAGAGAACCGAATACAAATTGCACATAGAAACTTAATCACATAGTATAGTATTATGTTTTAATATATTTGATACAAAACATCTGGGTATTATATATCCATGGAGGTAGCACAAAAACCTCCTAGAAAATAGGATCTAATCACCCAAAATAGTCATGAGTAACAAAAACATTATGGGAATACATTTATCGATAATAAAAAATAAACCAACATGCTATAATAGGTTTAAAATAATTAAACCTATATAATAATTAATAACGTTATGAATATTAAATTCTAACACACCTTGACTTGTTTATGAGACAATCACGAGATTTGACAAAGATAGGGTTGTCATGCTAAGGTCATCCATTATGTGAAAGTTTTATGAGAATTTGAAAACATTGTATGTTGATAATAATTATGAGCTAGATGAATTTGGAATTGTGAAGAGATAGGGGTGCACGTTGGAAAGAATTGTGACATGCAATTCATCACCAAAAAGGTGAAAGGAGTGTGCCAAAAATAATATCAAAGAGTAGATAATGTATAAGTATTTTAGTATGTGTGAATGTAGTTAGGTAGAGCATCCTATGGTTCTACCTCTTCAATTCAAAGAGTTAATATTAAAATTTCATTACATGATGTGAACCAAGGGCATGTATGACTACCCAATAGCATACATTGATGATTAAATAATTGTTAATGAATTGGTTGCATCATTTCATGAGATCTATACTAGGAGGAGTTTCACCTAGTAATATACATCTTCTCATTTTTTATGGGCATGATATCCATGTCGTCATTTCAATGATTGAAGTGGCTCTAACTTTAGGGATAAATCATTTTACATTACCTACACATACTACTCACAAATTTCAACAATTAAATGTGTCTTTGGTCCATTCAAGGCCTACTTCAAGAATGCGAAGCCGACATGGATGAATACACATTATGGTTGTGAGATAAGGAGATCAGAATTGCCCACTTTGGGTAGAATATCCATGAAGATGGCACTAACCCAAAGGAATATAATATTTGGATTTCAATGAACATGTCTATAGCCCCTTAACATCGAGGCACTAAAAATTGATATGAATTGAAGTGTAGCATTCCATGTCAAGGAGGATGAATTAAGTGTTTAAAAAAATATAATGAGATTGGCAACCTTGAATGAGGAAGACATTGAAGTTAAAATGAAGAAGATGGAGAAAATTAAGGAAGGTAATATTGTCCAAGGTGAAAAAACAAATGTATGAAATGTTACCAATGCATAAAGTGTTGAACATGAAATAACTAGGCATTGTGCAATTATAGCAAATGTTATAGACATTGATGGTGAAGAGGTTTTAAATGTCTTTTGTAATGAAATGGATGAAAAACTCAATTTCAACCAAGATGATTTAAGTCTATTTACATAAGTAATCCCACCATATTTATTGAAGAAGGGAGAAATAAATCTAGACCTAAATTGTGAAATTATTAAAGTTGATGTCTTTATGTCAATGCCATCATTGCCACCATCTATCCCACAAAAAATAACTAATTAATATACACCATATGGACAACAGAACACATAATATATAATGGTTTATCTAGATACTAATGAGGAAATTATAGAAATTAATAAACAAAAAAATAATGAATGTAGCCAAGCAAAAATTAATGATTGAAGAACTCCAATGTCAGCATTTTTGTAATTGCTAGCAGAAAGGATTGTAAGTAAATCAAGAAACATTAGACTCATAATGAGATGAAAATAATAAATTATCACATCATATGAATTCTAGAAAGTGTTTATATAACTTGAGAGCCATAAAAAGGATAATGAAAAATTGAAGGCAAGGAAGAAACAAGAAGTCGATGACATGAAAGCCTTAAGGTAGGTCAAGAAAGAAAAAATGTAAAATCAACAATTTGAAATCACAAGAAAAAGGAATAAGGAACAAGATAAGATATAACAAAGATAAGAAAGGGAGAAAAAGAGAGATCAAGAGATAAGAGACAAGGAATTAAAGAATACCAAAAGATAACTAGAGAGGTGAAGGTGTTATAACATGAAATTCAACCCTTTACACAAGGAACATTAGATATTGATTGGCATGCTAAACATTATATCCCTAATTGGTTCATGTCGTAACCCTTATATTTACATTAACATTGAAACAAATCCAACTAAGGACATAATTATTGATAGACCAACAATAACTCACCTATCTCTGGATATAGGGAATGAAGGGCATAACTCAAGTTTTCCACCTTAGATGGTTTAAGTTTTATTTTACTATAAATAAATTTAGTGAAATGTATTTAAATTATTTTCTAAAGTAAATAATTGTATTAATAAATGTAATTAAAAGTAGAGATATTAAATTTGATTATTTACTATAAATAATGTTACTTATTATATACCATTAAGTCTACAAATGGATCATAAGCTTAATGAAAGTTTAAATACTTTCAACTGAAAGTGAGTTGGCCATTTTTATTCTTCACTATTGACTGCAAAATATGTCATCAATACCCATAGATAACAAATGTGAAAAACACATATAATTAATAAAATAAATAAAAAATTAAGCTTCACAAACATCACAAACTTTGAAAAACAATAATCATAAGAGCATTCTAAACTTTAGAAACATATATTGTGTTAAGAAACACAATGTAAAAATAATAAATATAGAACAATCTTTCCAAACATAAAAAGTGTCAAGAAACACAAGTTTATATTTTTTTCACAAATTGAGTAATCTAGCAAACATTAACCATTCAAAATAATTCAATTTCTATCCAAATCAAGCATGCATGGATATAGTAATTGACAATATAATCAAAAACTTATCAACAACATTGACAATAAAATGGAAACATATGAACAACATTCCATAGAAACATTTTAATAACACAAGAACATTAATGATATGTTAATGAAAGTATTATTTAAGATTAAAACACAAACATTTAATAGTATGTTAATGAAATTATTATTTTAAATAGAACCACATAAATATTTATTAGTATGTTAATGAAAACCCTTATGGATTCCATCCACATACCATTAGGTATTAAGTCTTGTATACACACACCTTTTTCAACACATATTAATGACCCATATTAAATTTAGAATAGCATATCAATAAATTTTGGGGTTTTAATCTGCACAACAAAAAATGTTGAGTGATTTATCAACAACAATGATGATAAGGAAAAGTTGCAAAGTAGAACATGTGAATGAGTAATACAACAACATAAATTGAAAGGTACATATAAATAACTTAGAAACAAGAATTCATAAGAGAGTTTCATTTGATACATTTTAGTCAATAATTACTGTAATGGGAAATTAAGTATAGTTTCTTATTAAATAACTTGTACTCCTATGGGTTGGTGGTGTTTATAACACAATAATAATTAGGTAGGTTTACTAGGCTCTGCCTCTCCTAAAAGGAAGAATATCCCATGAATTAAATGATTCCCTAAGGTTAAAATCTACCAGGCCTTTGTAATATTAACATTCACTCAATGGGTTGACATGTGACCATTCCATATAAGGGGCCTTTTAGACAAACTAAATATCTATGATGGCGCTAACTTAGACACTTGGAAGGAGAATACAAGTTATTTCGACCATGCCTAAAGGGTGTATCCTTAAATATAAATTATATATATGTAAGTTCACAAATTTGGCGGATAAAAAGGGGCATACCTATGGATATATTTTTTGTGAAAAAAAAAATTGAATATATATAGATAATGTGAAATGGCTACACTCAAAATTCAAGGATGGTGTAAAAACATGAATTGTAGTATTTTTAGTCTAGTTTCCAAAAAATTAATAATTTTTAAAAATAGTTAAGTATAACTAGACCAAACATTTAAAATTTGAATAAGAACTTCTATTTTTTAGGAATATATAGTAGATAGCCAGTTGTATGACCCCTTAGTTTTAAAGCATCATTTAATATTATTTAAAACCCTTTGGTGAAACTTTAGTTAACATCATATAGTTTGTAACCTATATTTTTTTAATTATTTTTTTTTTAATTTTAAAAATAAATAGATCCTGAAAGATGATAAAAAATTGGACAGCTGACTGTGCTACCTCCCCGAACTACCTAAAAAAATGAAAACTAGTTTTTTTGAATGTGTGTAGAATTAGGTCTAACTTGTAACACTCTATTTTTTTTACATTTAAAATCATGTATATTTATGGGATGTAATGGTCTAAAAATGTTATAGTTTGAAATCAATCTAGAAACCTTAAAATAGTTCAAAAAATTAAATCAATCATATATTTGGAAAGGTGAGAGAGAGCTCGTCATCGTGGTAATAATTATATGAAATAATTCTTTGAAATTCATGTGTATTTCATGATAGATGCTATATTTTTTATTTTATGAAAACCCTCAAATTTGACTATGTTGATAGGTCTAATCCTTTGGCTCGAGAATCCAAGCCATTTATGATCCAAAAGGTTTGGTTTTTGAATTTAAACTCACTATAGCATGTATGTGTTATAACACATACATTTTAGTGCATACATGTTTTAGTCCATATGCATATTGCCTGCACAAATTCAAATTTAAAAAATGCACATGTTTGAAATGCAAAACAACCAAAGCGCATACATGCCATAACACATACGCATTATGGTCTAGTGAAGTCATGAGTGGTTAAAATTCAAAATGGGGATGCATTATAAGGTGAGGGAAAAGGGGTCATTTACTAAAATAAATGTTATTTATATTCCTTATACTTTAAATTTAATTTAGTATTTAGGGCATAAATTTTATTATCAAAATCCATTTTAGGTAAACATATAGTCATTTTTTGGGTTTTGACATGTTTAATATTGATTTCTAGCATTTTTGAGCATCCTAGGTTTGTGAAAATGAAATTTGAAAACCAACACACACCTAACCTTTCATATATTCTAATTTAACTTATAATTTGGTCAATTATGGGCAAAAAAGTGACAAAATAACACCATAATCATTTGTGACATTGGTAAATAGGGACACTTTGGGTCACATTTACGTATGATCCCCCTAATTCAATTTGAATTCATGTCAAAATGGTGTGCATGGGAAAACATAGGTTACATTGGTGACCCATGCACACCGAACCACCCATTCATGCTAATTCTACTTGCAAGTACATCCATTATAGGCCAAACATGACACAAAAACACTATATCCACATATGACTAAGGTAAATTCAAATAATAGACCCACCACACTAAGGCAAACCATACATAATGAACTCCATTCAATGATGTGAAGTATTTTAAACCAACTATCATATTAATAGGGCATGAATTAATCATCACATCATGTTACCCATGCCTGGATTTAATTATGTATCACAACAACATCATGAAATACTTATAAATATTACATCAGTATATTCTATGATATGGACATGTACTACATCGCACAAATAATTCATACCATGTCTGATATTGTTCACATTGGGTCACTTTGGTCATATCATACATATTACATATGTAATTTATTATCAATGATCATTGATATACTTAGTCAAACATTGATATACTTATTTAATAGATAGAGTGAACTAGATATAACTGATAACATTGATATACCTTGGATCTTATCTCTATTCACTTTAAATATATATCTAAATCCATTTGTGGGATCGAAGTGCCAATATATAGTGTAAATTAAATTATATACTATGTCAATGCCAATGAAAATCTATATATATAAAGTGGGGGCTGGTCACATGATCGTGTCATTTTTCATTGATGAAATATGGTGGCACCATATCATTCATTCCTATTTTTTATAATTGAATGATATAAACATATTAGGTATGTGACATAGTTCACATTGATTCCTTCACTGGGAGGAAATCTTCCCTTTATAGATATGGAATAGGGATATGGCATTGATTCATTGTGATCTCATACTCATATTTTACAAAGTGGGGTGGATTAATTAGTCAAATTAATAGGACCATGACTCAAATACTGCAAATTCAAACCCTATGCACCACTCACCCTCCTCCAATATAGAGAGGGATAGGTGAGTGCCCATTTAATTTATTTCACTAATTAATATAAAAAATTAATTGAGTTTTTATTAGATAGGGACCTCATAATCATCCCTCATTACCCCTAATCTCTTCCTAATTATCATACCTGGTCACTCACTCATTATCTATTATTGTCCCTCATCCTACCTAATCATCCCTAATCATTCCCTTATATACCTTTATTTTCTTCAAAAACACCATCATTGACCCTAACCATCCCTCATCATCCTTCAATGTCCCTTATCACTCCCTCATTGCCTATCAACATACCTAATATCTCCCTTATTGACCCTCATCATCTCTAATCATTCCCTAATTGTCCATTTTCATCCCTCATATCCATTAGTCAAACCCTCATCAACGTTCATTATCCCTCATCATCCCTAAACACTTTGTAACCATCCCTCATTATCCCTAATCACTCCTTCATCGACCTCCTTATGGATGAGTTTGATTACCTCATAATAATTTTCAAATGAACACATTATTTTAATTGTGGCTTAAAATTTTGTGAAGTTAAATCAATTAATATGGGTCATTAATATCAAACAATGTGCCATATTAGAATACTAGTTTGTCCAAAATAATTAACATTTACTAGTATGTGGATGGGAGCCATAAAGGTTTTCATTCGCATACCGTTAAATGTTTATGTCTCTCTATCAAAATTAAGAATGTCATTAGCATACCCATAAATATTCAGTCAGATGTATCAAATAAAATCCTTATCTCAAATCATATTACTAGGTTTGTCATATGTTCTTATGATTTCTTATAGTTATGTTATTCATTAACAATTTTAATTATACAAACATTCTTTCCCATAGATGGTGTTCTTACATTTTCCACTCTATTTTCAATTAGAATTGCATAATATCTTGACTATTGTAATTCAACATAAGGAATGTGAATAAGAGGATAAAATATGTCTGAAGACAACCATGTGAATCTATGGAGAACAAAGGATTCAAAATTATTGAAGATGTTAATGAATTTTCATAACCTATTTCAAAGTAGATAGACAAACCCCTATCGACTAGAAAAAGAAGGAAGCCAACATAAATGTTATTGCCAATATGCATGTGTCATTATAGGCTAAGTGGATAGTGGAAGATATAAAGCATTCAATGAGAGATGTGGCTGATGATCATTCATCCATAAAAATTGTAGTGGTTAAGTGGGGCATCAAAACCAATACTTTATTAAATTAGATGAATGGAATCACATCTACCAATAAGAATGGCCCACCCACTATTCTATCAACAACATAATAAAGTTAGATAGTGTAGTAGTATAAGGACTTAGCTGACATGAATCATGGGTGGGACATATTACACTTGAAGGCACATATTTCCCACATATGTGAAAAAAAGACTAACCCTTAAGTCATAGTGTCCCCAGTAAGTCATGGTGGAAGGGTTCAAAAATATGCACCTTGTTGGAAAATTGGAGAGTTGAATACAAATTGCACACATAAACTTAATCACATAGTATAATATTATGTTTTAATATATTTTATACAAAACATTTAGATATTATATAGGCATGGGGTAGTACATCAACCTCCTCTAAAATAGGATTTAATCACTTCGAATAGTCATGGGTAACAAAAACATTGTGGGAATACATTTCTTGTTAATAAAAAATAAACATGCTATAATAGGTTGAAAATAATTAAACCTATATAAAAATTAATAATGTTATGAATATTAAATTCTAACATTCACCCCCTTAAGATTATTAATTCTTAGCACCCCCTTATTTTAAACATAGTAAAAAGTTTTTACAGCCTTTGTGTAGCTTGCTCACCTCTAAGGTGGCATGCCATCTTTATGGCTTCATGGTCTTGGTGGCACCTTAGTTTTTCCTTGAAATATTACCACAAATATGTAAGTGACATGAATACATCTCTCTGCTTAACACCTTTGGTGGTTTCTCAGATTACCATAAACCCTCATGGTTTTCTATCTATAGGTCGACCATGAACCTAGAGGTGATAGGAGGTCTCAAATATTTTATTCACTTTGGTGGTTTCTCATATTTCCACAAACCCTTTTTAAAGAACCAAGCACTACTTTAGTGCTTTTGTTCCCCACAATGTTCTTCATTAGGAGGTACCAAACTAGAAATAATGCTCAGTATTTTTATTGAAAATCACACTACACCATGAAAAACACACACTAAAAAAATGTCACCATAACAAAGATGCGACCCCATCATAGGTGACTCACAATAAGATGTCAATTATCCTCCAACCTCTGTGTATCCTCCATCCTCTAGTACACGAGTGTCCTCATTCAACTAACGAAGTCCAGGTGCATGATTTTATTGAGGAAAAGTCCCCCCATAGTTGGGATGCATTTGATATTTGATGACATTTGACACATGATGTCATGTACAAGCAATAGTGCATCTTTGTACAAATAATTATCATTGATTTTGATAATTTTAGCATAAAACTGACACTTCAAATCATTTTTTAACATTTTTACAACACAAACATTTAAAAAATAATACATGAAAATCAATTTTTAAATAACTTATAACATAAAATATAAACCTAAATATGAAAATGACTAAAAAACTCAAAACTATCTATTTAAAAGACTCACCTAAAACACCATGCCTTATAACATAAAAGAAACTTTTAAAAGAAAAGAGTTCCAACTTTTTCAAAACATAATAATACTAAGTTAAATCAAATAGCTAAAAATAACTACTTAAATAATTATAAACCCTATAATTAGATATGGATGAAAATGATTCGATAATCATATGCCTAAAAAGAATCTACATATTAATATACTTGATATGAATACCTAATGATAATTGACTGAAAGATAGTTGACCAAGGTAAATTGATGTGGTGAGGTGGATGGTGTTGTATGTGAGTTGATCATGAGATTACAAGTGGACATCAACCAACTTATCCCAGAGTTGAGTCTATAATAGATAAAAATGTTGTGATAAATCTCCCAAATTATTTGAAGGTGTCATGCATGGGCCATGTGGATCTAGACTGGTTGGATCTGGGAAAATAGCAAGTCACTAGATAAGTAACAGTAACTAATCCTCATGAGATTTTTAATCAAAACAATGGTGGCTAGGTGTTAACAATGGTGGTTGGGTGTTAACAAGCCATAATACGTGGATTTTGGACTGCAATGTCAAGGCTTCTTGAATTTGTTAATGTATTATTCTCATAGTATAAAGGCCCAATGTCAATGAGGCCTAGGATCTATCTGAAAAGAACTACACCAATTCCTAATTCCTCCCTTTTCAAAAGATAGATGGAAACTAGATCTACACTGAATAAAACATAATAAAGATAATATATGAACACAGAGATTGAGATCAGATGAAAATTAAATCATACATGTTTCACTTAGATTTATTTCAATGCTTCACTCTTAGATTCTAATTCTAATTACCAAATTAACAAACAAATAATATTTAGACTACATATAAACTCAGGGTAATAAGATTTACATCAAACAAGGTAATAGAAAAAAAATTGTTGCCCCTTACTCTTTTTTTAAATCATCTTGAAAGGATAATATCAGAGAGTTGATACCACTATTGGCATATTAGAGAGCTGAATACAAATTGCACACATAAAACTAATCACATAGTATAATATTATCTTTTAATATATTTGATATAAAACATTTGGATATTATATAGCCATGGAGGTAGCACAATATCCTCCTATAAAATAAGATCTAATCACCTGGAATAGTCACGGGTAACAAAAGCATTGTGGGAATAAATTTCTTGATAATAACAAATAAACTAACATGATATAATAGGTTTTAAATAATCAAACCTATATAACAATTAATAATGTTATGAATATTAAATTCTAACACACCTTGATTTGTCTATGAGAACATCAAAAGGATTTGATAGAGATAGGGTTGTCATGCTAAGGTCATCCATTGTGTGAAAGTTTTATGAGAACTTGAAAACATTACATGTTAATAATAATTATGTGCCAAATGAATTTGGAATTGTGATGAGATAGGGGTGCAAGTTGGAAATAATTTTGACATGTGATTCATTACCAAGAAGGGGAAAGGAGCATGCCAAAAATAATATCAAAGAGTAGATAATGTATAAGTATTTTAGCATGTGTGAATGTAGTTGGGTAGAGCATCCCATGGTTCTACCTCTTCAAATAGAAAATTTAATTATAAAATTTCATTAATGAATGTGAATGAGGTGCATGTATGACTATCCAAGCCCATACATTGATGATGAAATAACTATTAATGAATTGGTTGCATCATTTTATGAGATATATACCAGGAGGATTTTCACCTAGTAATATACATCTTATCATTTTTTTATGGGCATGATAGCCATGTCATCATTTTAACAATTGAAGAGGCTAAAACTTTGGGGATAAATAATTTTACATTACGTACACATACTAGCCAAAAATTTCAACAATTGGAGGTAAGTGTCTTTGGTCCATTCAAGGCCTACTTAAGGAATGAGAGGCTAATATAGATGAATACACATTGTGGTTGTGAGATAAATTCATAAGAATTTCCCACTTTGGGTACCATAACTATGAAGATGACACTAACCCCAAAGAATATAATATTTAGATTTCAATGGACATGTATATGTCCCCTTAACCTCGAGGCACTAAAAAATGATATGAATTCAAGTGTAGCATTCCATGTCAAGGAGAATGAATTAAGTGTTGTAAAAAATATAATGAGGTTGGCAACCCTGAATAAGGAAGACATTGAAGTTAAAACAAATAAGATGGATAAAATTAATTAAGGTAATATTATCTAAGGTGAAACAACAAATACATGAAATACTACCAATACATAAAGTGTTGAACATGAAACAACTATGCATTGTGCAATTATATAAAATGTTATAAACATTGATGGTGAAGAGGTTTTAAATGTCCATTGCAATGAAATGGAATCAACACTTAGTTTCAACCAAGATTGTTTTATTCTATCTACACAAGTAATCCCACCATATTGGTTGGAAGGAGCAACAAATATAGACGTAAATTGTGAAATTATTGAAGTTGATGTCTTTATGTCAATGCCATCATTACCCCCTTCTATCCCTCCAAAAATAAATCATTACTATGCACTATATGGACATTATAACATGTAATAGGTAATTATTTATCTAGATACTGATGAGGAAATTTTAAAAATTAATAAAAAAACAAAATAATGAATGTATCCAAGAAGAAAGTAATGATCAATGAACTCCAATGTCAGCATTTTTGAAATTTTTAGTAGAAACGATTGCAAATATATCAAGAAACATTAGACTCATGCTGAGATGACAATCATAAATTATCACATCATATTAATTTTAGAAAGTGTTTATATAAATCGAGAGGCATAAAAGGGATAATGAATAATTAGAGGCAAAGAATAAACAAGAAGCTGATGACATGAAAGCCTTAAGGTAGGTAAAGAAGGAAATAAGGGAAAATAAAAAAATTGAAAACACAAGAAAAAGGCATAAGGAGTAAGGGAAGATATAACAAAGGCAAGAAAGGGAGCAAAAGAGAGATCAAGAGATAAGAGACAAGGAATTAAAGAAAAAAAGAGAACTAGAGAGGCAAAGGTGTTATAGCATGAAATTCATCCCTCTACCGAAAACATCAGATATTGATTGACATGATAAACATTCTATCCCTAATTGGTTCATGTGGTAAACATCCTATTTAAATTAACATTGAAACAAATCCCACTAAGGACATAGTTGTTTACTAACCAACAACAACTCACCTATCATTGGATATAGGGAATGAAGTGCACAACTCAGGTTTTCCACCTTAGATGGTTTAAGTTTTATTTTACTGTAAAAAAATTTAGTGCAATGTATTTAACTTATTTTATAATGTAAAGAATTATATTAATAAATGTAATGAAAGTAGAGATATTCATTTGATTAAGTCTAAAAATGGATCATAAGCTTAATGAAATTTTAAATACTTTCAACTGAAAGTGAGTTATCCATTTTTATTCTCCACTGTCGACTGCAAAATATGTCATCAATATCCACATAAAACAAACATGAACAACACATATAAACAATAGAATAAATAATAAATTGAGATTTAAAAACTTCACAAAATTTGAAAAAAATAATCCTAAGAGCATTCCAAACTTTATAAACATATATTATGTTAATAAACACAATGTAAAAATAATAAATATAGAACAATCTTTGCAAACATAAAAAGTGTCAAGAAAGACAAGTTTATAAGTCTTTTCACAAATTGAGTAGCCTAGAAAACATTCACCCTTCACAAAAATTCAATTTCTATCCAAAGCAAGCATGCATGGATATAGTAATTGACAATATAATGAAAAACTTATCAACACCATTGACAATAAAATGGAAAAAATATGAACAACATTCCATAACAACATTGCAATAACATAATAACATTAAAGATATGTTAATAAAATTATTATTTAAGAATAAAAAATAAAAATTTAATGGCATGTTAATGAAATTATTATTCAGTATGAATAGATAAAAACATTCACTGGTATGTTAATGAAATTCTTATTTTAGATAAAACCACAAAAATATTTATTAGTATGTGAATGAAAAAACTTATAACTTCCATCCACATACCAATAGGTCTTAAGTATTTTATACACACTCCTCTTTCAACATGGCATATTTTATTATATTAATGACCCATATTCATTTAGAATAACATATCAACAAATTTTGGGGTTTTCATCTACACAACAAAAAATGTTGAGTGATTTATCAATAACAATGATTATAAAGAAACATTGCAATTTAGAACATGTGATAACATTAAGTTAAAGGGATATATGAATATCATAGCAACAAGAATTCATAAAAGAGTTTCATTTGATACATTTGAGTTAATATTTACTGTAATGGGAAATAAAGTATATTTTCTTATAAAATAACAACTTGTACTCCTCTGTGTTGGTGGTGTTTATAACACAAAAATAATTAGGCAAGGTTTACTAGGCTTTGCCTCCCCTGAAAGGAAGAATATCTCATGAATAAAATGATTCTCTAAGGTGAAAATGTACCATGTATTTTTAATATTAACATTCACTCAGTGGATTGAAGTGTGACCATTCCATATAAGGGGCCTTTTAGATAAACTGAATATCTATGATGGCTCTAACTTAGACACTTGGAAGGAGACTACAAGATATTTTGATTGTGCCTAAAGGGTGTAGCTTTACATAGGAATAATATATACGTAATTGCACAAAATTGGGGGATAAAAAGGGGCATACCCATCGACATATTTTTCATAAAAATTGAGAAATTTGAATTTCTATAAATAATTTGAAATGGCTACACTCAAAATTCAAGGATGATCTAAGAACATAAATTTTATTATTTCTAGTCTAGTTTCCAAAACACTAATATTTTTAAAACATGGTTAAGTATAACTAGACCAAACATCTAAAATTTAAATAAGAACTCCTATTTTTTTAGCAAAATAGAGTAGATATCCAACCATGCGAGCTGTCATTTTTTAAGCATCATTAATATTATTTAAAACCCTTTGGTGAATCTATAGATAAGATCATCTAGTTTGTAACCTATATTTTTTAATATTTTTTATTTTATTTTACAAGTAAATAGATCCTAAAAGATCACAAAGAATTGGATAGCTAACCGTGCGACCTCCCCAAACTACCTAAAAAAATAAAAATAGGTTTATTGAATGTGTGTAAAATTAGGCATAGCTTGTAACCATCTATTTTTCTTGCATTTAGATCAATGAGAAAAAAATATACGTAAACATATATAATCATGTATATTTATGAGATGTAATGGCCTAAAAAATTATAATTTAAAATCAATATAGATAAAAACCCTAAAATAGTCCAAAAATTTAAATAAATAATATATTTGGAAAAGGGATAGGTGCTCCTAATCATTATAATAATTTTATGAATTAACTCTTTGAAATTCATAGTGTATTTCATGATGAGTCTTTAATTTGTTTATTTTATTAAAACCCTCATATTCGACTGTGCTGACAGGTCTAATTGATCTAGAAGATTTTCACTCTTCATATGGCTTGAGATTTTTAAATAAAAATCTTATTTAATGGTATTTTTATTTTACTATGTGATATATATTTAATTAATTAATACCCTATTTAATTATATTTTTTAATTTTACATTGGGGATATATTTAATTAATTAATATCTTATTTAATAGTATTTTTATTTTACCATGGGATATATATTTAATTAATTAATACCCTATTCAATAGTATTTTAAAATTTATTATGACATATATTTAATTAATTAAATATTCTATTTAATGGTTTTTAATCTACTATTAGATATTTTATTTCCAAAAATATACTATTCCCACTCCCATATGAAAAGTTATTTAAAATAGTCTAGGATATATTTTTAATTCTTTATCTGATAAATGAAGAATCCTGCCACTCTTATATTATCAAAAAGATATAAATATTCTTTTAAATAATTGATGTGGTAATTTAATCATGGGTTGTTTAAGATAAGCATGGTTGCATGTTTTCTTTTAAATTTAAGTCTTTATTCCACCAAAGAAATGTGATGTTGAATTCTTGGAGGTTTGTTAAATAAAGTCATAAAAATATTTTAATTCTTAAATCTCATAAGTTACACTCCACTTTCTTTTTCCCACTTGTAAAGAATCATACAATTGGTGAAAAGATATTTGGTTCTTGATTTATTTTAGTGGGGAGATTATATTTTTTTATTTTATTGGATATTTACATGCATATTAATCTTTTGTTAAAAGATTATTCCAAGTATTTAACTTTAACATTATTCAAATACAACGTGGTATTTGATTTGGATAATTTTATTGCATGTTAATCTTTGTTTATCAAGAAAGTGCAAATCTTGATCTTCAATTGCCAATCTTGATCTTGGCTTAAGGAGTCTTGGCATACATTTAATTATAGAGTAAAATATTTTTAAAATAATTTTTTCGACATTCAAGTGGGAATTATTATTATTATTATTATTATTATTATTATTATTATTATTGAAAAATATGTGATAATTTAATTTTTTTAAAGCTTCTCAAAGTTTTTTGACAATTGTTGTATGTGAAAACATTGACAGTAAAGGGTGTATAGCTGGCAAAGATTATCTAACATATTATGTAGGGAATTTTAATTATTTTCTATTTATGATAGCATTGATTAGTTTTAGCACTAATTCTACATTATTATTCACACTCAACTATACTTCAATGATATTTAATTCTATTTTGAGATTTTTGGTTTTGATTGATTGCAAGATAAAATCAAATACAAGTAGCAAAAAATCTCAAAGAGCCAACATCATAATGTTAAAATGAGAAAAATCTCAATTTAGAGAAATTGTTAGTACCCTAGGGAAATTTTTTATTTCCTAGTCAACATTATTGTTGAGAAATATAGGTATAGTTGAAAGGTTATTTTACAGAGATGGTAACAAGATTTTGATAGAGAAGTAATGGATTTGCATAGAGAAAATTATAGATAGAGATATCTGAATACAAAGGTAATAAAACTTCTAAAAGATTTATTTTGTTGCATAGATAGATATTTGGTATAAAAATAATTATTTAATCAAAGATATTTTTTAATAATCAATCTTAAAGAGTTTTAATAGGATCAAAACACTCATAGAGTGGACCTAAGGACATAGTCATTTGGTGAACCCCATAAAAAAATATCTTGTGTTGTATTTTATTTTTAATTTTCTCTCTGTGATTAGAAATACTTTCAATTTTTTTTATTAAAATTATGAAAGTTTTATAATTTAATTTTTGAATTTATTTAAAAGGGAAAATTAGAAATTAAAATATTCAATTTTATTATAAATCCAATCCAAACAGACTGTAAAGATTTTTATAACATGGATTTATAGAATAATTTAGTGTCAGAGTAGTTGATCAATGGAATTTAATAGTGTGTTTTACCTGTGGTTAACAATTTGTTATTTGAACATTATTATAGTTGGTTCAATGATGTGTTGAATACAATAATAGGTGAACTATGGGCAAGTTGTTAAAATAGAAAAAGCTTGATGAGCTTGAGTCATATAATCAACTGATTCAAGAAAAGAACTATCTCTTGAGATCAAAATTCTACTCTATGCAAGACGAGATTGAAAAATTGAAATATGATTTGTAGACCAACGATGAGCTCTTGGTAAAGTTGTAGAATAGTGAACAAATGAAATAATTTATTTTTACATCATATGTAGAAATAATGATAGATGAATACATTATAAGTAAGTAATCATGTAGTACTTCCTTTCATTTAGTTTCAGACATTATTTTTGGTGTTTTTGAAAAAAAAGGTTTTGGGTCTAAATTGTTAAATAAAATTGAATTTGAAGGAAGAGGCCTTAATAAAAAAAGGACAAAGCATAACTAACCCCATGAAGGGAAAGGATACACCTAATTTTGTAGGTTTGGGGTATACTAATGACCAAATGGAAATTGGAGAAAATTTTAAATCCATAGGAGGAAGATAAGCTTCCAACTACCAAGAATATAAGTCACCAATTTTTTAGAATAAACCATCATAGGTAGATGAGAGGTGTAAGAGAGATAGAAAAAGAGGTATTGAGATTCTACCTTCTCTTTCTTACATATCATATAGCACTAATAATTTAATAAATTTTAAAACCTCTAATCCACTCTTTCAGTTTGAACAATATGGCTATGATATAAAGGAAATGTAGTATTCTTCTCCTTGCATTTTTTTAGGTTAAGTAATCATTTTATTGATTATTGTTAGAAGATAAAATCTTTACTAAAGAAGTTGTTTCCTTTTGTGAAGGATAAGGAAATGACAAATAGTAAACATATTTCCTCATCGAAGAAGAAGGATAAGAGTAACTTTTGCACTCATTGTCATAAGAGTGGACACAGAGTTAAGAAATGTTGAATAATTCAACCATCACTCTATCCTAAACATGGTAAATATTCCAAAATATATTTTAATTGTGAAAATAAGGACTTATTATCATAATATTTTTGGTCTAATTATCCTTGCAATTTTTTTGGATTAGATAATCACTATGTTGTCTTATATTAGAAAAAAATTAGTTAGTAGGATATCTATATTTTCTAAGGAGAAATAAATGGGTAATAATTATTGTACTCATTTTAATTTGAGTGGCCAATTAAATGATAAATGTTGGGTATTGCATCCACAACTATGTCTTAAGTATTGCAAGAAGACATCCATGAATAATAATTCATCTATAAGCAAAAAGGAAGTTGTTTTAAACCTACCAATTTTGAAAACAAAACTAGAGAAAAACCACTTCTCTATTGATTATCCACAAATGAATCCATTCATTTTTTATTTGGATGGTAATGATCATTTATTTTCTAGTGGTAATTTTGAATAGCTATGGTATTAATTAGCATGCATATGTACAAAGCAATTTTTGGGATTCCATTAAAAAGAATACAATTTGGTTTTGAACATAATTTTTTGAACTACCAGCTATGAAGAAAACTGAGTGATAGGTTTATCATACTTGGGTTATTTTATCATATTTGTAGTTTTTCTAAGCTCTATTTTAATCTCTTGATAGGTTTTTGAGTTTTTGATGCATTAAAAAATAAATTAACTCATATTTAAATTTGGAGATATTCTCAAAAGATTTATGATTTAAATTTGATTTATTGGAGTAACCTACAAAGAAAAGCCAAAGGATAGGTTTATCATACTTAGATTATTTTTCTCACATTTGAATTTTTTATTTTAAACTTCATTTTTAAACCTTGACAATAGTATATGCAGATTATATGGAGCATGATCAGTGTGTCTATTTTGCAAAAATTTGCATTTCGTTATATATATTAAGCATGTAGTTTGATTTTATCTATATTTTGGTATTGGGTAGATATTTTTTTACTGACATTTCAGATATTCAATTTGATTTGTGAATTGTTACCATGATATTTTGCAAAATCACTGTTTGCAGCTTCAAAGAGTGATTTAACCTTTTGGAGACCAAAAGGGTCTTATTTGGGAGGTTTGATCTGGAGGATTTTCACTCTTCATATGGATTATGATAATTAATTAATATCTTATTTAATGGTATTTTTATTTTACCATGGGACATATATTTAATTAAATAATATCTTGTTCACTGGTATGTTTTTTATTTTACAATGGGATATATTTATTTAATTAATATCCTATTTAATGGTATTTTTATTTTATCATGGGATATATATTTAATTAATTAATATCTTATTTAATGGTATTTTTTATTTTACTATGAGATATATTTAACTAATTAAATATCTTATTTAATGGTTTTTAATCTACCATTAGATATTTTATTCTCAAAAGTATACTAATCACAGTCCCACGTGAAAAGCTATTTAAAATAGTCATGGGATATATTTTTAATTCTTTATCCCATAAATCAAGAATACTACCACTCTTATATTATTAAAAATATATAAAAAATCTTTTAAAGAATTGATGTGATAGTTTAATTATGGATTATTTAAGATAAGCATGGTTGCATATTTTCTTTTAAATCTAAGTCTTTATTCCACCAAAGAAATGTGGCGTTGACTTCTTGGAGGTTTGTTAAACAAAGTTATGATAATATTTTAATTTTTTAATCTCATAAGTTAAACTTTACTTTATCTTCCCCACTTGTAAATAATCATACAGTTGGTGAAAAAATATTTAGTTCTTGATTTATTTTAGTGGGGAGATTATGTTTTTTATTTTGGTAGAGATTTACATGCATATTAATCTTTTGTTTAAATATTATTCCAAGTATTTAACTCTAAGATTATTCAAATACAATGTGGTATTTGATTTAGACAAGTTTAATGCATGGTAATCTTTATTTACCAAGAAAGTGCCAATCTTGATCTTGAATTGTTAATCTATTCTTAGCTTAAGGAGTCTTGGCATACATTTAATCATGACGTGGAATATTTTTAAAAGAATTATTTATACATTCACATAGGAATTATTATTATTATTATTATTATTATTATTATTATTATTATTATTATTATTATTATTATTATTATTATTACTATTGAAAATATGTGTTAATTTAATTATTTAAAGCTTCTCGAAGATTCTTGATAGATTTTATATGCAAAAACATTGACGGTAAAGGGTTTATAGATGGCAAAGATCATTCAACATATTATGTGAGGAAGTTTAATTATTTTTTATTTATGATAGTGTGGATCAGTTTTGACACTACTTCTATGCCATTATTCATGCTCAGTTATATGCCAATGATGTTGAATTCTATTTTAAGATTTTAAGTTTTGATCAGTTGCATAGTAAAATCGAATACATGTAGTAGTAAATCTTAGAGAGCCAACACCATGCTATCAAAACAAGAAAAATCTCAATTTAGAGAAATTGTTAGTACCTCAGGGAAATTTATTATTACCCAGCCAACATTATTATTGATAAATATAGATATAACTATAAGGTTAATTTATAGAGGTGGTAACAAGATTTTGGTAGAGAATAGTGGATTTGCATAGAAAAAATTACAAACAAATATATCTGAATATAGAGGTAGCAAAACTCGTAAAAGATTTATTTTATTGCACAAATAGATGTCTGGTATGAATATAATTATTTTTTAGAGAGATGTTTTTGTAATTAGTCTCAAAGAGTTTTAATAAGATCAAAACACTCATAAAGTGGGCCCGAAGACGTAGCCATTTGGTGAACCCCGTATATATATATATATATATATATATATATATATATATATATATATATATATATATATATATATATATATATATATATATATATATTTCCTCTATGTGATAAGAAATCTTTTCAATTTATATTATTAAAATTATGGAAGTTTTATAATTTAATTTTTTGATTTATTCAAAAGAATAAATTAAAAATTAAAATATTTTATTTTATTATAAATTCAATCTAAGCAAACTGTAAAGGCTTTTATAACTTGGATTTATAAATCACTAATCCTTTGGATTATGAATCCAAGATATTTACGAGCCAAAAGGCTTGGTTTTTGAATTTAAACTCACCATAGCATTCATGTGATATAACACATATGCATTTTAGTGCATACATGTTTTAGTTCATACATGTTTTAGTGCATACACTTATTCCCTGCACAAATTCAAATTTAAAAAAATCACATGTTTGAAATGTAAAATAATTAAAGCACATACATGATATAACACATACAAAAATGCTCATCTTAGTCCATCCCAATGCTCATCCCATCATTAGACAAGACATTGTGACATTGTATGTAGATACTTATGTGTGTTACTTGTCTATTTTGTTTGGCTTGTTTGAATGTCTTTTATCATTTATATATCTACTTGTTTTATGATCATCTATGTTTCTTTTTAGTCTTGTTTCATGTTTCTTTTTGTATATTAGGTAGTGAATGAGGATATTATGAGGTCACCAAAGATCAAAATGCTTATAAGTGCCCTTGATAATGCAAAGTTTGTCATTTTCCCCCTCCATACACTTCAGAATAATGTCCTCTTGGTAATTATTATATCATGGGTTATACTATCAAGTGCCATATCTATAGAATTACTTAGCATATGATGAGCCTTATGATAGTTGTGTTGGCTTGATCATATACAACCCCATCATTTATATAATCACATATATCCATTCCTCTAACATCTAATCTCTAATCATCAACAATCTAATCTCTCATCATTTATCCTAGTCACATCCTCTATCTAACCACTAACATGTCTAACATCCATCATCATCATCTTCTCATCTCTCTTATCGTTTATCATTTAATAATAAATACAACAACTTGAAGTCTTTTTAGACTATGTAAGCAATATTGGTCCACTTTTTGGTGCCCTAGGATAGCTCGGCCATTATCTCCCCTTTCCCCATCATCCATCATCACATCTATCTTATCATTCATCATCATCACACTTACATCACTAAAATTATTGAGATATAATAGAAATTAATCAATCTATTGACCAGTCACCATCCTCACAATCATCTCCCTAATCTTTTTCATCAATCACCCACACCTATCGATTGGGCTTGACAAATCATAACATCCATCTATTCTTCCATCAGTCATTCATCATCACTGATTGGTCAACTTATTATCTATTGCTCCCTTTCATGTGTCCTTACTAGGGGCATCATCACCAATAATCATCTCATAGCCCATTGATTTGAATTTTAGCCTAATTTTTCTCCTTTGTATTTTAGTCACTCAATCCTATCATTTCTTCTATTTTATTTCCTTCATCATATCACTTTACTTTAGATTTGAGATACACTCATCATTAATCTTATCACATCATTGTTTATCATAGCATATAGCTCTCCCTTTCATGCATCTTTGTTTGGGATACATTAAAATCTTACGGCCTTTTAATCCTATCATTGTCATGTTATAGTTGATTCCCCCTTGGGATGTGTTGACAACTGTGATAAATTCATCTCTAATCCCTATGCATGTGGCTTTGTCAGGAGCCCCATCAATATGTAGCTCATTGTTTAAATTTGAATTCATATTCTTCATCTTCTATCATACATCTAGCATCCCATCCCCATCATCTATTTGCCGCGTCATACCCCTAGTTTCTTCTTTCAAGTGGCCATTCATCTCATTCTTTTTCACATATCCCCTCAAGCGGGCATCATATGCACTAACATCATCCACTAACATTTATTCTCAAAATGGTTCTTCTTTAAATTATCATTACTCCTTTCATTTTGATCCACTCATAACACCGTTTCAAAGAGGATTAAAATATATGCACCTAAATTTGATCATTTTCTTTATCATCACTAATATTACTATTAGTCAACACTAATTATGATTATCTAATTTATCACTCCTAATTTTGTCTTAATATAACCTATTTCTAGTTATTTATCTAACATCCCCTTCATTCCTCTTCATTATTTCCTCTAATCATATCTTAATCCTATCATAATCTATCTTATTCATTATTTAAGAACTTTAAATTTACATGACCCACCTACTAAGCCTATTCTTAGGCTCTCCTACACCCCTGATCCCTAATCACCCATCTAATCCCTTACCTAAACCTAAATAATTTCTAAGAGGATTATAGAATCCTCTAATTCTAGAGTCCTCTCTAACTTAGCCCTCCCCATCTAGAACCATCTATTCTAGAGGTTTTCAAGCAATTAAAAATTTCTTGAAAAATTTCCAACCATTGATCTCAATAACCCAATATTAAATTTTAGCCAATGATTCTTCCCTCCATTTTTTATATAAACAATTTATTTCTCTATGGCTAAAATAACTAGCAACTAACTTGAATTCTCATGCCATATCCATGATATTCTAGTACTTGAATAGGTAGCATCCATAAAATCTCCATGCTAATCTAATTCTTGAATGTAATCATTAACATCCTTGATCAAGTAATTATAATGTTGAAATTCTGAGTCTAAAGTAATATCAATTCAATCTTCTTATTTTCATATCCATTTAATCATGGTTTAGATTAATTAGCTTTATGATTAGAGTGTTGGTTTGAATTGTTCATTCATCTATTTGCATATTATTCTAATAACTCTAGATCTTACTTAGGTAGTTTGATGTTTTGGGTTTACATTGCATATTTAGATAATAAGTTCACATTTCTTATACAAGTAGAATAGGGTTTTTTTAATCCCCTTAAACCATTTTTTGATGTTTTAAAAAAAATTATGATAGTTCAAGCACCAACATTTTAGAGAATATTTTTTTTTTTTTAAAAAAAATTGTATTTATTATTATAATTTGAAAGTAAGTATTACAATAAATCAATTTAATTATTTTTAATAACTTTATAAAAAAAAAAAAATTAAACTTTGAAAAATTACTTAAGAATATGTTTTAGAGTTTGATAGCCTTATGACAATAATTACTTTTTATTATAGTAAAACAAAATCAAAATATTTAAATCATAATTATAGATTACAAAAACCTTTATAAATACTTAAAAGATTATAATTATATTTTTTATTATAATTTGAAAGTAAGTGTTACAATAAATCAATTTAATTATTTTTAATAATGTTATACATAAAATTAAACTTTGAAAAATTACTTAAGAATACATTTTAGAGTTTGATAGCCTTATGATAATAATAATTACATTTTATTATAGTAAAACAAAATCAAAATATTTAAATCACTATTATAGATTAAAAAAACCTTTATAAATACTTAAAAGATTATAATTATATTTTTTATTATAATTTAAAAGTAAGTGTTACAATAAATCAATTTAATTATTTTTAATAATTTTATACATAAAATTGAACTTTAAAAAATTATTTAAGAATATGTTTTAGAGTTTGATAACCTTATGACAATAATTACTTTTTATTATAGTAATGCAAAATCAAAATATTTAAATCACTATTATAAATGAAAAAAACCTTTATAAATACTTAAAAGATTATAAAGATTTATGTTAAAATTATTTATTAAAATATTATTAATTTAAATGCATCTACAATTAAAAGATATACCTTTTACGAAGTTGTAATATAGCTTATAATTTTTTTTAAAAGTTCATCATAATATATATCGTGTCATTGACAGTCATTTGCAAAGCTTAAGCTACAGCTACATGTATTGCACGTTTGCCTTCTATTTTTTTGATTTTCTCATTATCATTTTTCTATCAATGTAACTTTATAAAATATAATAATAATTGAATTTTGGTAGCACAATTTATATTTCATTTACACAAAGATGTGGTGTATAATTTAACTGTCCATACCTCAGTTTTGTTTTTATACCACATAACCAAAATATTCAAATTCTAAGAACAATATAATTAGTTTTAAAAAAAATTTAAAAAAAAAAAAAAAATACTTCAAGGAACGTGTGTTTGCACATAACATATATAACAAAAACATTTGTATTGTTTACAATCAAACAAAATTGAAAGTTATTAAAGTGCTTAATGATATAAATTTTAAAAATATTAAAATAAAATATTTATATATAATTAATTAAAATTTTGATTTTTTTAAATTTTTATTTAATTTTAAATATTATGCTATTTCTTAACCTTTTTTTTATATATCCATCATCGGTACCATTGAAACTATAAAATTTTATTTATTATTTTAATTAGATAACTTTAAAGATGAGGTGAGGCTCGGTCAGTAGGTGGATTAATTGAGTGCCAACTTGTGAAAGAATTCTGTTAAATAATTCACTATTAAACCTGAAATGAAAATATGTCGACGGAAAAAAATTATAATATGTGGGATACATCACTCATAACCAATTAAGCGCAATATTGTTTTTTCCAGTCGACTATAATGACCAGGGAACATTGATGAAGAACTAATAGAAAATTTGTTTGGAAGAGTCTCTTCTCAATTTTAGAGCTTTCATTATATAATTATTTAGACAGGTTGTATATGATATGGAATACAATATTCATCTTAGACTTACTGTAACCGTAATGTTCATTTAAACTCAAAAACAAATGCAGCTCAATACTACAAACATTTTATGTCCCACCATCCATAGCAAAACAAAGGATGCCAACTTCAATATCAGAGATTATATTTATATAATGTCCTGAAAACTTTCAATGAACAGGATTCCCAGACAATAAACACTTTGACTATCTTATTTTTATAATCAAATCTTGAACTACTTTTGGCAGTGTAGCTGTTGGTTGAGGAAGCCAACAACAAGATTATTCACCACCTGAGGGAATTGTTCTTGAATAAAATGACTTCCTTCTGTGAAGAACTTGACCTCCACATTGGGCTCATCAGATTTCAACTCGCTGTTGATATAATTCTCCATTCCTGGAAGTTTTGGAACATAATCTTTGGTACCCATAATTAGAAGGGCTGGAGCTTTAACGGTATAATCTGTGATCTCCCCTAATTTTCTCCAGTTTCCGTAAATTGACATCCAAACTGCAGACCATTTAACTTGTACAATATAATATTTTATAGGATTTTCCATAGAGGACTAAAAAAGACGGTTTCTAAATTTATCTTGCCATAGCAATGTAGAAAACTTGAAGAGGGAAAGTAAATCCTGATTTCTCGTACAGGCTTGAGCACTTTTTGAGATCATCCTCACTAAACCATGCTCGCAACGGAGTTTTGGGATCATACAGACCCATGATCTCTTTGCCCTTTTTGGCCACCGGCAGTTCACTTCCTGAGAAAAGTGTATATATATTCCTTACCACTGCTTTTATATCAAAACTGTTAGAAATATCTAATAATTTCTAGAACCGTCCGCATTTAATTCTCCACTCCACCACCGACCATCTAGAAACAACTTCAGTCAAAGACCACCGTCTGCATTAAAAACTGAAGCTTCTCCCATCCTCCACCTACCATTTCTTCGCTGCCATTCACCGACCTCCAGAGCATCATTCAAACACACGTGATGTATTCCAGATAGTTCGAAAGACCTCTATATAAGAGGCTCATGTAAATCGTTATCTGCAATGAGGGCATTAAAATAATTTGTTTTCTATTTTCTGCGTATTCTGCCTCTGCCCACCTTCAGGGTGTTATCAGAGCCAGCATTGAAAATCAGAGCTAGGAGACATTGAAGCTTTGTTCTACTGTTGCCAAGGAGATCAAAGGTTTATTACAGGAGAAGCTAACAAGGGAGCACTGCCCAAAAGAAATCAGATCGCTGTTTTAATGCCAATGAAAGTTACTTGGAGCCGTTAATAGCCAAAAGGAAAAGGCCGTTGAAATTGCATAAGAGAAGCCTTCAAAGAGAGTGCAGATGTTTATAGAGGCTGCAGCCTTGAGAAATCGGAGATCACTGCAATTGCTAAAATCGTTTTTGATAAGCCATAAGTAAAGAGATTAATCTTTTTAACAGTTTTAGTGTTTGATATAAGGCAAGCAAATCACTGCTATTATAGGGTGTCAAATAATATTGAAACTGTCAAAAAAAACTCTCTAAGTTTAATTCTGTTTGCTGGAGCCGATTGTTTAATGTTTGTGTAGAGAATGAGATAACGCTGCATATCTGAAAACTCGAGTCAGAATTGTTTGAGAAAGTGAGAATATAATTGCCCTAGTTAAGGATTGAAGTATGTTTTTCTTTTGAAGAGTATTGTTTTGGAAAAGTATGGCATATGAAAATTTTCAACCTCTTATTCCAATATTTTTTGGCAATTTTTTTGATAATTGGGCTTTTAGAATGAAGTTGACATTTGACTCATATGAGTTATCAGACATGGTTATAAATGGTTATACTAAGCCACCAGATGAATCTGCCTTGAGTCCAGATGATAAGAAAAAACTTGATGAAAATAGGCAAAAGAATAGAAGGGCTTTGCAGATAATTGGACAAGCATTGGATGATTCAGTTGTTGTAAGGATTAAGCCAGCTACTACAGCAAAGCAAGCATGGGACATCCTAGAGATGGCATATCAAGGTACTAGTAAGGTAAAAATTGCTAGATTACAAGCACTTAGAATAGAATTTAAAAATTTGTAAATGAAAGATTTTGAATCAGTAGATCAATTCACATATCATGTTATGGATTTGGTTAATCAAATAAGGCATACTGGTGATGAGCTAACAGATCAAAAGGTTGTAGAAAAGATTTTAAGATGTTTGTCTAAAAAATTTGATGCAATTGTTGTGGTAATTGAGGAATCCAAATATTTGACTCAATATTTTATAGATGAGTTGGTTGGTTCTTTGAAGAATTATGAAGACAGGATAAACAGGAATGACAATACCTCATTGGAGCATGCATTCAAAACATAAATGACATTTGGCAGTGGCAGAGGAAGAGGAAGAAACAATTTTTAAAGAGAAGAAAAAAGGAGTCCAAATCCAGGAGGAAGGAGAAATCAAAGTTTTAACTCAAGAGGACGTAATAACAATCGGGCATCACAAAGGTATGATAAGTCTATGAATGCCAAAAGAAACAAGCAGATATGGGAAAGCAAAATGCAAATTTCTATGAGAGTAGCTCAGAGACATTGTTTATTACATGTCATGTAGCTCAAGAAAGTTAGATTAACATTTGGTTTCTAGATAGTGGTTTTAATAATCATATGACTGGAAACAAAGAGTTGTTTGAGAATTTGGATACTTCAGTTAAATCATAATATCAAATTGGGTAATGATAACATAATTGAAGCCATATTGGGTAATGATAACATAATTGAAGCCATGGGAAAATGTGCAATTAATGTGATAACAAAACTTAGTAAGAAGTTCATTCCTGATGTTTATTTTGTACTTGGTTTAAAACATAATCTCATAAATGTGGGACAACTTATTCAAAAGGGTTATAGAGTTGCTTTTGAGAATAATGTTAGCACTATATTTGATATTTCTCCAAGTAACATGGTGATTGCAAAAGTTGTAATGACAAATAACAGAATGTTCCCACTTTGCATGAAAAATGAAATGATTGGAGCAAGTTTCAAGGCATCAAGTCAAGATCAAGCATGGGTATGGCATTTGAGGTATGGTCATCTAAACTTCAAAGGATTGTGATTGTTGCAAAGAAAGAAAATGGTAAGAGGTTTACCCCCCATTGAGGAAGCATTGAGTTCATGTGAAAGTTGTATTTTGGCTAAGAAACATAGAGAGAGTTTTCCAAAGGAAATGTCATATAGAGCTTGGGCACCTTTAGAAATTGTGCATACAGACATATGTGGTCCAATGAAATCACCATCATTTCTTGGGAGCATTTATTTTTTTAACATTAATTGATGATTTTATTAGAAAAACATGGGTTTATTTTCTTAAATATAAATCTGAAACATTTGGCAAGTTCAAGGAACTCAAGGCAATGGTTGAAAAATAGAGTGGCCTATCCATCAAGGTATTGACATTAGATAGAGAAGGAGAAAACAAGTCAAATGATTTTTTGGATTATTGCAGGTATCATGGAATACAGAAGTAGTTTGCCACAAGTTACACACCTCAGCATAATGGTGTTGTAGAAAGGAAAAATCAAACAATAATGGAGATGGCAAGGAACATGTTGAAAGGTAAGAATCTACCTAATGAGTATTGCGCTGAAGCAGTTGTTTGTGCAATTTATATATTGAACATGAATCCAACAAAGATCGTGAGGGACATGATTCCACAACAAGCATGGAGTGGTAAGCATCATAGTGTTTCTCATTACAGAATATTTGGTTGTATTGCATATGCACATGTGCCTAAAGAAACAAGTAGTAAATTGGATGATAAAAGTGAAAAATGCATTTTTATTGGCTATGATGAACAATCTAAGGCATATAAGTTGTTTAATCCTATAACCAAGAAAGTCATTATAAGTAGAGATGTTGTATTCAAAAAGGAAGAATCTTGGGATGGCAATATAGACAAGACAATTTTAGGTACAACAATAATACCAAATGAAGAACAACAAGAAAAAGGTCAAGGAGAACAAGGAGAACAATTAAATGAGCAAGGTGGAACACCATCAAGAAGTGCACAAGGAGAATCATCCAATCCAAAAGTAAGTAATGAGTCGAATCCTACACTTACATCATTGGGTCCAAGACTACGAGGCAAAAAGACTATAAGCTTGCAAGAATTATATGATCAAGGAGAAAGGATAGATTTGCAATCTAATTTTGCTTTAATTTCCCAAGATCTTATATATTTTGAAGATGTAATTAAGGAAGAACATTGGATTAATGCAATGAATGATGAAATAGAATCTATTAATAAAGAATGCATAGGTGTGAAATGGGTTTATACAACTAAATATAAGGCAAATGGAGAATTTGACAAATATAAGGCAAGATTAGTAGCTAAGGTATTTGCACAAGAATATAGAGTCAATTACAATAAACATTTACACTTGTAGCAAGACTTGACACAATTAGGATGGTACTCACTATTGTAGCTCAAAACAATTGGAAAGTTTATCAAATGGATGTCAAATTAGCTTTCTTAAATAGATATTTGGAAAAAGAAGTTTATGTGCAGAAACCATCAGGTTATGAAATAAAAGGATATGAAGATAAGGTTTACAAGTTGAAAAAGGCACTCTATGGATTGAAGGAAGCACCAAAAACTTGGTACAACAGAATAGATTCATACATGATAAAGAATGGATTCAACAGAAGCACTAGTGAGCCTAAACTTTACACCAATGTCAATGAACAATGTTAGATTTTGATTGTTTTCTTATATGTTGATGATTTGATCTTTACAAGTAATCTTTCTATTGACATGTTTAAATCAATAATGAAAAAGAAATTTGAGATGACAGATTTGGGTTTAGTGAAATATTTTCTTGGCATTGAAGTCACATAGAATGATAAGGGTATTTTCATTTGTCAAAGTAAATATGTAAAAGATGTTTTGAGAAGGTTTAGAATGATAAATTTCAATCCAGCTTCTACACCTGTGGCAATAGGCACAAAACTAAGTAGAGAAGATAATGAGATGGATTTTGACTCAACTATATTTAGAAAATTGGTTGGTAGTTTGATTTATGTCACAACAACTAGGCCAGATATAATGTATGGAGTTAGTTTGATTTCCAAATTCATGGATGCACCAAATAATTCACATTGGCAAGTAGGGAAAAGGTTATTGAGGTACATTGTAGGAAGTATGAATCATAGTATATTGTATTCTACTTCAAATAATTTTCAATTGGTTGGATATATAGATAATGATTTTACAGAGAGTATTAATGATAGAAAGAGCACATCTGGATGTGCATTTCATCTTGGAATAGGTATTTTGGCATGGGCATCAAAGAAACAACCAATAGTGACAATCTCATCAACAGAATCAAAATATGTAGCAGGTACATCAATAGCATGTCAAGCAATTTGGATGCAAAGAATCTTGAAGGATCTAATACATGAACAAGAGGAGCCTACTACAATCTATTGTGACAATAGTCCACCATTGCATTATCAAAGAATCATGTTTTTCACAAGAGGACAAAACACATTGACACTAGATATCACTTCATTCGAGAATTGGTCAACAATGGATAACTCATCCTACAACATTGCAGATCAAAGGAGAAACTTGCAGACATATTCACAAAGGCATTAGCACAAGAACAATTTGAGTATTTGAGAGAAATTTTGGGCATTTTAAATATTGATGTAATTAGTTGATGATAGTTGAAATTAGGGAGGAGTGTTAGAAATATCTAATAATTTATACAATTGTCCGCATTTAATTATCCACTCCACCACTGACCATCTAGAAACAACTTCAGTTAAAGACCACCGTCTGCATTAAAAACTGAAGCTTCTAACATCCTCCACCGACCATTTATTTGCTGCCATTCACCAACCTCCAAACCATTTTTCAAACACGTGATGTATTCCAGATAGTTCGAAAGACCTCTATATAAGACGCTCATGTAAATTGTTGTCTGTAATAAGGGCAATAAAATAATTTGTTTTCTATTTTCTGTGTATTCTGCCTCTGCCCACCTTCAAAAACGTTCAAAGTCTGCTAAGCCTCTTCCAAGTTCCTGCATATATAAAGAAAAAAAAGTAGATTGGCCCATTAGGGTAGAAATTCATATAAGGGTTAATATCCTGTGAAAGTAAATAATGGTATGTTCATGTTAAATGGCGTTGAACACACTGTACAGCACTCAACAACATGATAAAATGATAAGTAGGTCATTAACATGAACACACGGCTGTTTAAGCTTAACCCTGATATCAAGTTACAAAAGAGGAAAGAGACAGAGACCTGCCAGTGTGTCACATAAAAGCCTTGAGGAAACAATTTCAACTGAACAATTTGTGGGCCAGGTATCATGTAAGGTACACTGAATGCTACAATAACTCTCAGTCTATGAGGGTACATGCATTTCAGAAAATATGCAATCCATGCTCCTAAATCCTTACCGACAACAAATACCTGCAAAATTCATCCAATAGACATTTGGGATATAAGTTTGGGAATTCGGATTATGAAGGGCCAGTAAATTTATGGAAGAGAGTTTTGGATACTCATTTATGAATGCCAAAGGCATTGAGAAGGCCTGCCATGTCTTCCACAAGATCCACAAAGTTGCCTTTCTCTATTTGGGCTAGCTGGTCAGAGAGTCCATAGCCTCTAAAGTCAGGAGCAAGTGCATGAAATCCTGCATCTGCCAGTGTAATCATCTGATGATGCCATGAATACCAGATTTTAGGAAACCCATGCAACAACAGCACATATGGACCTGTACTAGCCAAATATCATCAATATCCTTACCGTTCAAGAGCACAAAGACCATACCCGACTAAAAGAACATGTAAAATCCCATAGTGGAAGGAAGAAAGCTTAATTAATGGATACTGAGAAATACCTGATCAAATATGTGCAAAATGTAATTTGAGTTCGCCAACATTAACATGCTGGTGTTGTATTTTCACCATGGAATTGAAAGGAAGAAAATCCTAACGGGCTCACTCAAGAACTTTTGGAAGCAGACTGTTTATAAGGTTTTGGTAGTCAACCAACGTCAAAGGAAGATTAAAAAAGGGGGGAAAAGAAACTAACTAACTAACTTAAACTGATCTGCCAGGCAAAGGCATCTTTTCCGCCTGTAAAGATAAATGCTATATAATGCACTTCAGGTCTGCAAGCTACTTGCCCCAAAATGTTCATAAATAAAACAAATATTCTTTCACACGGTACATCCTGGAAATTGTTTATCATACAAATCAAGACAGACTTTTTTATTTAATAGGTATTATATTACATTAAAAAAACATACTTTAGACGGTTCGATCGTTACCAAATGGTCTCAAATTTAATGTATGGCATTGGAATTGTATATGGTAGTATCATTTTGCTAGAGTGCATTTGTAAAGCTTGGGCGTTCCACCAACTGCCCCGCGTTCGAGCTGCGGCTCATCTCTCCATCAAGGTGCCTCCTGATTATTAACTATATTAAATAAATTAAAATATATTATTGTGATATATTTCCTACAAACACTTTATAATTAGTGATCTAACATACTGTCGTTACCTTCAAAGTGACTATATAACTCCCTTTCCCCATAATCAACTTAACATGTAAAATAGTTTTAAAAATAGGAGCAAACCCCAAATCAAGTCAAGATAAAACACCCTGCTGACTAATCAAAGAAAAAGAGTAAGGCCAATTAGTTGGCCACCCAAACTAAGCAAGAAACTTTATACTGGTTTCTTATGAGTGAAGTTCCATGTGACAAGAAATCTATTTATAGGTAGAATTTTATCATTGTCCACATCAATGTCAAACAACGGGGAGTCAAAAGAGAGGGTCGCATTTCTTGCAAAGAAACATTTGACAAAGTCTGAGAAAACTGTAGAACAAAATTATCCAAAACAAAGATTTCATTCTAAAGATTACATTTGATTTAAAAAGATGAGAAGAAGATGAGATCACCTTGAAAGAGGACACTAAAGGAGTTGGAGAATCTTTAAACTTGTCTATAAGAGAAGCATTAGCCTTAGCTTTACCATTATCCTTAACCATGTCAATATCCTTAACCTTGCCAAAGACAATTAGATGATCTACCTTAGCATCTTTCTACCAGGGTCCAATTTTTTGAATTTAAATTTGCTATCTGCCTGATCACCTAAAACCTTAGAACAATATTTTTTCATATGACCATAAACAAAGCATTTTATACATCTAAAATTTAATCTTTCTTATATCGCATGTTGTATAAATAAAATACAATTCGTTATGTTAAATACATTTTATACATAAGCATTCTTGGTTTAATTTGTAATTTTTTTTGTTTTTGGTTTCTTTTTCTAATTGTATGCTCTATTATAAACACTTAAAGCTCCAGTATGCGTACATGCATATCTAAAAAAATGTTTTAATACTATTTCGTTGATTAATGGTAACAACATGAATGTTACATAGTTCTCATTGATGGCCTTGTTGCTCTTTTTTCTTATGATGTAGAGGTGGAGGTAGTTGAAACAAATTTATTATTGTTATGCACACAAATGTGTCATTTGTTGATTGGAAGGGATGTGTAGCTGACTAAAATTAATAAGATGACAATGACACTTGTGTAATAGTTTGATAATGTGGGGATAAATCATGTCAAAGAAGTTGGTGATGTTAAAACAATGGTTAACTAGGGTTAATTATCGAGTGGATGTGGTGCATAGGGATTATAATCTAGCAATAGGTTGTTTGAAAAGGTCAATGAGGTAGAATTCAATTCAAATTAACACCACCATTCATTATTGTTGTTGTTTGAACCATGAGCAAAATAATGTGTATGGTTTCTAATCAAATTTTTTGTGAAATGCTTAAGATATTATATGGTTGTAAAGTTTATGAGATCTAAAAGTTGGCATGTCTATAACTATATTAAATACAATTGTTAATATTTATTTTATTTTTATATTTTATGTATATTATTAGGGTTTTTATTTGAGGACTAGATGTTGATGCTCGAATTTGCACTAGGTATTCGAATCTTTTCTTTAAAAGAAATTGGCATGGAAATTGTGAATCCATATATGTGGACTTTGGGTGAACAACAATATAAATGCGGAGATGGCAGCCATGCCAAAACTAAACCAGTGCCACATTGGAGAGCCAAATGTCACATAGAGACACATCCATATCTATCATTGTCATCAAGTTCATCATTTATTCTTTTATCTTTGACAAGTACTATATAATAAATATTTTGATAGTCATATTTAGTAAGTATCTTATGACTCCGTAAAATAAAGTATTTATCTATCATTTTTTAGAATTGGGTAGAAAGAGATGTTATAAACTAGATATTTATCCTAGATTTGTAATAAAATAATAAAATAAAAAAAATTAGAAAGTAGTTTATGAATAAATATTTTACATATGGCGTCTACATTAAAAATGGAAAATATTCTCAATTTTCATCTTACTTTATAGTTTGTGAGATATTAAATTATTAATGTTCAACTCAATGGCCTAAAAAATTATACAAAATAGTAAAGCTGAAGATTTAAAAATACTTTGGGAAAAAATCCTTTTGCACACGATTTTAGACTTCCAACCATGTAGTACTAAAAACTTTTGAACTTCTACTCCTTACAATTTTCTAGATGCATAACTAACTGATTTCTAGGCAAGATTTTAAAGCTAATATTAAAAAAATCTAATAATTTTACAAATTTTAAATTAAAAAAATGTATATATGAAAATTAATTAAATAAATTCAAATTTCCCTATATACTCATGAATGTGAATAAACTTTAGTTTTAAATGACATTTTTTAATCCTCCAAAAATAAATGACTTGTGTAGATATAGGTTATGATGATGGCGCTTTGGATGAGTGGTGCCTTCTTTAGTTGTGTATGGTACCTAAACAACATAATTTTATCTACTTCCTCAGATAAAATAACTTAGCAAGTAACTTCAAATTAGATTATATTAGATACAACAAATAACTCAGTAAATTCAACATAAGTAATGCCTTTATTATATCATAATGGCTCAACTCTATGTTTCTGATAGAAAGCAAATCAAAATGCCTTAGCACTATGTTCTACATAAAGGAGATAAAAACACCTCCTTATCATAATTTTCATGGTTAAAATTAAGTCAAAATACCTCCTTAGCATGATTTGTCTCCTCAAAACACTTCACCACATCCTCCTTAGCATTTCATCATAATGCTTCACTGTATCCTCTTTAGCATGTCATCATAACACTTCACCACATCCTCCTCTTTTAACAATGCCTTCTTTCCACGCATCCTCCTATTTTTCTTGGAACACCCTAGTTCACTGTTGCATCTTTCTCTAGCTATCCACTCTTCTTGCCTAAATGAATATAGTATTTTTTATTTCACCATATATATTTTTTCTAAGAAAGAACTACTCATTTTTCTTTAGGTAAAACTTGCCTTTCTCTCATATTTAGGAATATTTTTCTCTATACAATAAAATATTTATTTTAAGCCACAAACATTAACTCTATTCTAAAGAATGAACTATTTAAATAGCTCAAAGAAAACTATAAATAAAGAAGCCAAGCTTAGCAAGATAAAGTAACCACTATCAATAAGCTTGAATAAATGTTTTAGAAAATTTATGAGGATAGGTAATAGCTAAACATAATATAAAATAAACATAATATAACACTACATGTTATATGATTTATTTTAGAAAACTTTTTTAAGAGACTTGAGACAATGGGATCCATTTGGGAATGGGATGAAACACTTATTTTAAAATGGAAACTAAGCTAGGCACATAACCACATGTTTCACCCTGATGAACAAATTTATATGAATGCATAATATGATGATGAATTAAAAAAAAGGACAGCTAAAAAAATCATAAATCAACAAAAAAATTCACAAGAAACTAAATATCAAAGAATAAAATAAATTCTAGATGTTCTAACTTCTTATTCTAGATCACTATACACAAATTTTCATCTGAAAAGGAAGATATTGTAAGGTTTCCCTCCACGTACACCATATTCTAGTATAATTAAATCACCTCAGGTTACTTAGTTCCCTTTCTCATCTCATCTTACTAAAAGTTTGGATAGTCCACCAAGTATCTCACACCAATATCTCCACCCAAAATCCCATAAAATCCATTACAAACCTCCATTTCCATGACTAAATATTTCCCAATTTTAGACAACCCTACTAATTCTATGTTACCTTACTTAGAAGATGTAATAGCATCATTAGAGACCCATGCTTCAATTTATAAAATAGACGATGTTATTCCTACAACTCTTATAAATAGAACTCCCTAGATTACCTGAGTATATTCTAGGCAAATGGACTCCAAAATAGTGACCAAGAGTGTTGAAGCTTCAATCACACCTATTATGATCCAAACTGAGTCTATGATAAACCAAATGAAAAGTGTGTCGTCTATAGTTTCTCTTCCTTTGGTCACTCCAATATCATTACATAAAAATATCCCTCTTAGGAGAGTTGAATTATAATATCAAAATCAACACCTTCATCATATCCCAAGACACTTCAAGCCACAATGTCAATGGTATAATAATTCATCATTCTATCCACTTCATATTGACTATTGTGTTTGGGTTACCAAGCATCATTGGAAGAATAACATCAAAGACAAAAGAGCCTAAAGGGAAGGAAATATTCATATGAGCCTAATATATGTTCATGAGGAGGAAAGAGTGACACAAGTCACAACATGTGTTGGGCCTACACCTTTACAAATCTCTATGACATACTCTGCATCAGTCACATCCTCTACGTCACCCACAATTTTTGTTCCTCTCACCTTTTTCACTAAACCTTTTTTCACTTTATCTTCTCCACACATTTTATCCATTATTACCATTTCATCAATTCCCATTACATTAACCATTTTCTCTTCCTTTGCCACCATTTACCACTCATTATGACTATAGCATCCACACCTCCCACTACTTCAACAATTATATTATCATAGGAAAAAGAGGACTAGATTGAAAGAATGCAAATGGCACATGCAAACAAGGCAGAAATTATTATACAAGATGATCCTAGAGTAAATTTGAAATTTTATTAGGCTAAAAGAAATTTATAAAGAGTTACTAACAAAAAAATAACATAAGAGGGAAATTATGTGATCTTTGAGACAAAAAAGAGCTCTTTGCTTTGAAAAATAAAAATAGAAGGAGAAGCAAAGGTCATGCAAGTAGTTAAGATGGTATGGTCAAATACCTTGAATTAGTTATAAGGTCTTCTCATCAAATGAGCAAGTATTTTAAGAGATGAAGTACAATGTAAGAAAATTCACAACATCCCGTCTCCGGCAATGCCACACTCAACTTCACAACCAGCGGTGATGTGGTGCTCTCCGACGCAGATGGCACCCTCGTTTGGTCTACCAACACTTTCAACAAAGGCGCCGTCGGAATCGAACCAGGTATTAACCGAAATATGGTACTGTATGACAAAAAGAACAGAACCATGTGGCAGAGCTTCGATTATCCTATGGACACTCTAATGGTAGGCCAATCGTTAAAAATAGACACAGTGAAAAAGCTGGTGAGCCGGAGCTCGGAGAAGGGAGCATAATGTAATTCCCCCAGTAATGGGTTAACAATTTGCAGCTCATTGTTCGGTGAAGCAAGGATCACTTAGTATGGGTTCCTCCTCCCTCGGTTTTCTTTAACTTAAAATTTGACGACACATCTAGAAGTAATCTCGGCGTCTCGAGATCCGCGGTTGTTAAAACTGGTAAATAAAATTAATAGTAAGGTTGAGGCATGAACATTAATTCTTGGTATACAATTAATTGTTCAACATAAAAGAGAATATATAATTGTTGAAGGAGATTCAATAATTATGATTCATACTCTTTAAAAAATTAATAATCAAAGTTATTAAAGAATTAATTGTTCAACATAAAATAGAATATATAATTGTTGAAGGAGATTCAATAATTATGATTTATATTCTTAAAAATTTTAATAATCAAAATTCATTATTAATCAATTGAAAAAATATATATTTTTTTAAAAACTATTGTTAATATAAATTTATTATTTTATGATGTTAAAATTATATTTATAGCTCTAAAATTTTCATTCAATCATATTATTAAATTTAATTAATAATTTTATTTTATTATTATATAATATAAATGTTAAAAATTAATTTTATAAAAAAATTAATTAAAAAGTGAGAATATTGTAATATAAAATTTCACTTTTTTTTATCAAATATAATATTTTATTATATCATTACTCAATTTTTATTATTAAATATTAGACCCATTTATTTTGGAGCATACTTTTAAAAAAAATAAGAGATAGAATTAATTAATATTTACGAGACCAAACATGTATAGATTAGCTTCAAAGATACATCATCTTAATCAGTATAAATATTACATATAATATATAAATTCTAAATATAATTATTTAAAATATATTTAGATATATCAATTTTGATATTAATTAATTATTTTATTATTTTCTTTTAAAGTTATATTGGTTTGTAAGAGATATTATCAATTTTGTTAGGATAAATAATGGACTTAAAACTTTACTTTATGTTCAAGATAAAATATTTTTTCTATTGACTTTTCCAAATGATAGTAATAATAATAAATTTATATAAATATTAAATTGGAAGTTGAAATTATTGTATAACAATCATATAAATATATTATTTAACAATAATTAATAAATTATAATAAAATACATTAAATTATAAAAATTATGAGAATAATTGATATATTATTTTATGATAATTAATTTTATGTCATTATCATATAAAATTTATCTAAATTTATTATTATAAAATAAATATTTTAAAATCATTTAATTTTGTCAAAATTTACTTTCAATTCATTACTTCATATTTAATATTAACATTGATATAAAAAATAATTTCTAATTAATTTGATACCTCAATTTAAATCTTATTTATCCTTTGAAGGATCAGTATTAATAATCTCATCCCCTTCAATCAAAATTGAAAGAAAAGTTTTAGTGGAATCTTCACTATTAAAAATAATGTCTTCATTAAACCATATATTCCTATTAATATGGATTTCTTTATATTTAAGATTATATAATCTATGTACTTTTGATTCTTCATTATATAATATTGTTATGTATTTCTCATATTTTTATTTAACTTTATTAAATTTGTATTAAAAATATGAATATATGTAAAAACTAAAAACTCGAAAATGAGATACAATTCACTTTCTACCATTCCATGCCTCTTCTAAAATGATATTCATAATTGTATTAATAGAGGTCCCATTAAGAATATAAACATTGGAATGAATTGTTTCACCCTAGAATGCAATTTCTATACTTTCATAGTATAACATATATCTTTCCATTTCCATCACAATTTTATCCTTTATTTCTGCAATCTTATTAGATTGCGTGTGTAGGAAATAATATATTCTTTATATTTTTTTGGTCACATTGTTTTCAAAAGTTTAGGAAATATTTATTTATATATTATGTACCACAATTTATTATTATTAATTTTATAAATTTATTGTTTCATTTTTATATTAATATTTTGAGTTTTTTAAATTTATCAAACACCTCATTTTTATTTTGACAAAATATACATAAATTATTTTATTATAATCATATATAAAAGAACGCACATATCTTGAAATTGATCTTGCAAGTGAAGTGGTTTCAAATACAATCATGTCATCACTATGAAACAAATTTAAAAAAAAAGATTTACTCTCAATGATTTTCCTTGTGGGAAGCTTTCCACATAATTGTTTTGCATATCACATCCTTCAAAAATGTTTTATATTTGATTTTTTTTAAAGAAGCCTCTGAACCATGTTTTGTTTTTTCATAATCTTAAGAATTTTGTAATTGGAATGCATTTATTCATGTCATAACCTACTAATAATAAATTTATATAAATATTTAATTGAAAGTTGAAATTACTGTATAATAGTCATATAAATATATTATTTAATAACAATTAATAAAATATATAAAATTATAAAAATTATGAGAATAATTGATATATTATTTTATGATAATTAATTATCTATCATTATCATATAAAATTTATCTAAATTTATTATTATAAAATAAATATTTTAAAATCATTTATTTTTGTTAAAATTTCCTTTCAATTCAATACTCTATATTTAATATTAATATAAAAAATAATTTCTAATTGATTTGATACCTCAATTTAAATCTTATTTTTCCTTTGAAAGATCAGTATTAATAATTTTATCCCCTTCAATCAAGATTGAAAGATAATTTTTAGTGTAATCTTCACTATTAAAAATGAGGTCTTCATTAAACCATATATTCCAATTAATATGGGTTTCTTTATATTTAAAATTATATAATCTATATAATTTTGATTCTCCATTATATAATATTGTTATGTATTTCTCATATTTTTATTTAATTTTATTAAATTTGTATTAAGAATATGAATATATGTATAAAATCTAAAGACTCAAAAGTGAGATACAATTCACTTTTTACCATTCCATACCTCTTATAAAATGATATTCATGATTGTATTAATAGAGGTCCCATTAAGAATATAAACATCTAAATGAATTGTTTCACCCTGGAATGCAATTTCTATACTTTTAGAGTATAACATACATCTTTCCATTTCCATCACAATTTTATCCTTTATTTATGCAATACTATTTGGTCGAAGTGTGCAGGGAACAATATATTCTTTATGTTGCATTGTTTACAAAAGTTTAGGAAATATTTATTTATATATTATGTACCACAATCTATTATTATTAATTTTATAAATCTATAACTTTATTTTTATATTAATATTTTGAGCCTTTTGAATTTATCAAACACTTTATTTTTATTTTGATGAAAATATACATGAATTATTTTATTATAATCATATATAAAAGAACACATATATTGAAATTGATCTTACAAGTGAAATAGTTTTAAATACAATCATGACATCACTATGACACAAATAAAAAATATATTTACTCTCAATAATTTTCCTTGTGGGAAGTTTTCCACATAATTTTTTTCATATCACATCCTTCAAAAAAAAATGTTTTGTATTTGATTTTTTTAAAAGAAGCCTATGAACCATGTTTTGTTTCTTCATAATCCTAAGAATTTTGTAATTGGCATGCATTCATTCATGTCATAACCTACTCATATCATTATGATTTTTTTAATATACATATGTCTAAATTTACGCTTAAAGGTGAATTAATAAAGAATTTATAATTTATTTTCAATGTTACCAATGTCAATGACCTTATAGTTATCAATAATATCTTTAATTAGGTATTTTTCATTATATAAATCTATTTAACATCCTTAATTTTCAACTTGAAATATTGAAATATTTTTTTTTTCCCAAATTTAAAACTAACTTCATATTTTTAAATACATCATTATCAACTTTAACCTTTCAAGTACTTTTACCCCATACTCTTTACTTATATCATTATTTAATCATTAAAATTTTGTTCATTATGAGATGTGTTATGTAACTCAAAAATTAAGTCAATCCTTTTTATAATAATTTTTTATATTAAGAGCAACATAAAGAGCATTATTGTTGGAGACATGTTTTTAAAGATAATATATTTTTTTTATATCATTAATATTTTTCTAAAAGGTTTTTAGACTCAATTTATTATAATTATTAAATTTTCAATTAAGTCTATATCTACAATTATCATTATTATTAATTAAGTTGTACCTATTTTCATACTTCCTATTCCTCTCTCTTGAATTATAATGATTGTTTTGAAATTTTATATAGTTTTTATTTCCTTTTATTGCATAAACTTGAGAATCATATTTGAAAGACTCATTTTCCTAGGTTAAACACTTTTCATCATACACTATCTTGGCACATAAATTTTTAGATTTTATATTTGTTAATATTTTGAAAATTTTTTAAACCTCTTATAAATGATTGTTAAGACCTATGAAAGATCCATAATATTATTTTAAAAAAATCTTTATCATTTATGAACCCCAAAACTATGCATTATGAACCCCAAGTCCTGAAACATCACACGTCTAACATCATCATCTCCCAACTTTGGTATCAAATTCTTCAACCATGTGCGATGAACATGCTAAATGCATAAGTAGACCTCACAGTTGAATGCCACCCTGAATAACACAATAGTTTTTCATAAGTAAATGGAATAAGGTGGGGATCATGTTTATGAACATACAAATATGAAGTCCATGATGCATTTAGGAATCATGATGATGCACCTAATAGTTTTTATCTCTACATCATCGACCATGAAGGCACCGATTATCCATTCAATGTCTTACAAATGCATTCTTTAAATAAAAATTTGCATCTATTGTCTTATGTCGATAATATATGATCGAGACATAATGACCCATGCAATGGGTACACCTTCATGTTTAGAATCAAATGCCAATAGTGTGTATAATTATAATTATACAAGAAAACAATAAAAACATTCAAATGACTACTTTTATTACAAACATCAAAACAACTAATATTATCAACTACTCTTACAAATAGTAGCATAATACTTTCATTGTATTTTTTACAAATTTTGCATCCATCACCAATAAGCTATTATTCCCAAATCTCAATAACCATTTTAGATGTTGTGGGAGTTGGATTCCCAAGATGAAGGGGATATTCCCATCCCATCAAGATCTCTGCCATTGTATCCCTGATAGAAAAACCTCTTGTCAGGATTTGCTAGCACCCACTCCTAAACACTTGTTGCATCATCAACATTATACATGTACTTTATTTCTTTGATTAATCTCTCTCTATTGTATATGTCATCCTTTCTCAAGAAATAATCCTTATATATTTCACCACTAAATAATACTAGTTTGTCATGCATCATCTCTAAGTGTTTAAGGTGGATAGCATCATCAAAGATTCCCAAAAATAGTATCTTATGAACCTATTCTTTAATTTGGGGACTAATGTGAGGAACAAAAAAACTTCTCTTGCCCTTGAACTGTTCATATTGTTAGTCATGGTAATATTTGTGCTCATTATCTATGTGTTCTATTTGATTGTATGTGAGAAGTACATGATCGAGTCTACAGACCATGCATCATGTGTTGAAATGATAATGATAGTGACACTTTATATACCTTCAAACTGATTGGCTACCCTTTCCAGACTTGGGCATTAAAGACTTGTCTTTTGGCATGGCATCAATTTTTTGAAAGTTGTCGAGACCATATGAACACAAGTACCTTCATGATTGTGGTAAACAAATAAATAGTCATGCAAGATGAAAAAAATGTAAATGAATATAACATAATAGCATCTGAATAGACACCAACTTGTAATCTATAGTGTGAGGTGACTCACATGACATATTCATAGGTTGTGGTGATATTGATATCCTTTCCAATAAAATCTAAATTTCCATTTCAATGTGAAACACAAAATATTATAGGAAAATGCCCTTCTTGATTCTCATTTGTTGAAGTCGTTAACCCTATCCTGATCAACCCAGGAAACCCACAAGTCTTCCTCATTGATGTCAATAAAATTAGCCCACTTGATACAATTACAATCAAATGGACCCTCTCCTAGATTCTATAGTTTAAGGTGCATTATTTCTCCCCGCCTTTTTGTAATCTATTGCATCCTATAATAAGAACATTTCATTGAACAAATTAGAAATGGAGTTTTTGTATTGAGTGAATGCAAGTTTATATGTATAAAATCCATATCACAAATAAAAGCCATGAAATGCACATAAAAATTAAAATATGATAATTTAAACCACTTAATAAAAATATGACATAAAATATGAACAAAAAGGTTATAATAATGTATAAAACCTCATTGAAATAAATATAAAACCCTTCATAAAACATATCAAAATCAATGCATTAAAATGTAGAAATGGATAAAATAGTGCACGCATAAGGTAGTTATGTTTATATAAGATCTCAAGTGGAATGCATTAATTTCATGCATGTGGGTTGGGCACATGAATGTGATTTTGCTAAGAATCCCATAGCTTCAAGAAAAGGGTTTAAAAAGGACAAATTGCTAGGAAGCCCATAAAATGAAGACAATGTTTTAAAAATAGGGAATTTATTTTGAAGCCCATACAATCAGAGGAGGGTAAAAAAAAGTGAAATTGATAAGAAGACCACATGATATTCTCATTTTCTGTCAACTAATAATTCAATGTATTGAATTAGAGGCATGGACATACTGGTATTTGTGGACAGTGCATGAAAGAAAATATTAGTAGGCAACACAAGAAAAAATTGTATAACATGTGTGCGTTATAAATTATATGAGCCCAAATGCGATGTAATTTATCCCATTCAATTGTAATGGTAGGTTGCCTTATCACCCACAACAAGGTTAAGGCATAAACCATATTGAGTTATTAGAGATTTAGTGTAGCAAAATAGGCCACCAATTTTATTCAAATGATTTCCTCTAGACCACCACTACCATAATTCTCATGTACCAAACCACAATTTTTGGCCCCTAAATTTAGGGAGGCCCATGAGATAAAAGAACACAATTATGAAACTAAATGAAATATTATTTTTCATTACATCTACAAAATGATACAGAAAGTTATCAAGATCAAAAAGCTTCTTGTTCATTACCTATACAAAATTATACCATTTTCCAATGTCAGTTATTTACAACTAATCCAAGTAGTGCCCATCATGATCACATGCATTTCTATCTAAAACTCCACCAACTACCTCATATTACTTTACCTTTGTTCCATTAAAACTTTGATTTAATTTCAATGCTTATGTGGTAGGTATTCATTGGCATGGGGTTTCTATTTGTATACACATAGTATTTTCAAACTTTTATCGATTACTAACACTATGTATCTTGCAAAAACCCATTGAGTCTCAATCTCTCTAAATGTATGCCTTAAGAGGTATATCGAGAAAGTGGTGGGCAGACCATTAGTGATTCAAAGGATTTTTGTCCCTTTTTCCACTTGTTATGTACACACTTGTCTCATGAAATCATTATCCCTAAGTTTGCTCTTCTCTATTGTACACTTTTTATTCACTTGCTACATTTTATCCTTTTATTCCTCACCTTAATCCCTTTTTGTCAATCGAATGTGCTAGGTCAACTAGATCAACCTTGTATAATTTTGGGTTATTTTCACTTAGGAATTAGTTTGACCTTTTACCGACCTAGCTCATGACCTAGTGAATAATTGTCTGAAATTGTGTTAAGTCGATTGGGTTGACCCTATCGTTTGGGATTTTTTGAAGGGTCAAGGTTCAAATTTGCCTATATATTTAGGTTCATTTATATCATTTATTATGAGAATAAGAATAAGTAAGAGTGAATAAAATCTACTTATTGACCATTCTACTTGAGAAGCAAAGCTTAGGGTTCCATACATTCTTGGAGATATGGATCTTGTCTTGTGGAGAAGTATTTTGGATGCATTGATAGGTTATGTATCTCACAGTTGATTTGTCTATGTCATCCTTACATACCACAACAACCTCTTGTGAAGCACCTTGGTCAAGGGGGAGATTGAGGCTTGATGGGTTCATCTTCAAAGGTAAGTATTCCTAACTTTGTTTCTCCTTTGTAAGAGTAGATAGATATGCATTTGTACTTCTCTTCCATGCACTAGGATTATTTATACATTAACATGAGTATATGTCTTCTATGCATGTTTAGTTTTATTATTTCTAATGCCCACTTTTTGCCATAAGCTTTGATGAGCACTAGATTAGATTTACTTTAATTTTTATTAGTTTAAGTGAAATATTAAAACTCAGGACCCCCTTATGGTTATTTCATGATTATGTTAGACTAAAGGGTTTAAAACCCTCCTTATAATGGTCTATTTTTAGAGAGAGAGAGAGAGAGAGAGAGAGAGAGAGAGAGAGAGAGAGAGAGATGAGAGAGAGAGAGAGAGAGAGAGAGAGAGAGAGAGAGAGAGAGAGAGAGAGAGAGAGAGAGAGAGAGAGAGAGAGAGAGAGAGAGTAAATAACAAAAATAGTCAAAGATAAATGAAATCTAGAAGGCCAAATAAGAATTAAAGACATTAAATAGAAGATTAGAGTAGTAGATAAAAATTAAGGGTCTTTCCAATTTTATTTAATTATTTTTAATTATGTCTTACATATAAAATAGATAGTCTAATTTAAATCATAATCACCTAGTTGATCCATTATAATTACCTTATTATTGACATTAGTTACTATATACTTATTTACTTCAAAAGTTAGAACAATATTTTGTTTTTGGTTATCTCACTTATAAATAGTAGATTATTGTTCATATCAAGAACATATATAACATTGGAAAAGTTACATCTAAAAACATTGTTTAAGGTAACTTAAACATCCTCACTAGCTCTAAAAAAATGAGTCGATGCATCACCCAAGGAAAAAAGTTATTTAATACTATTATCCTTAATGAAATTCACATACCAATCTTTGTGATAAGTATAGTATTGTGATGCAACTAATTCAAAGTAATAGATGTGTGACTCGGTGGATTAGTCATGTGATGATACAAATGAAAATTCATTGAGTGCTTCCTCTTTAGTGTCTTCAACATTATGAGCATAACGAGACTTATTTTTGGCATTTTCCATATTTTTGTTGCAAACCATAATTTTTCATGAAATGGCCAAGTTATTTACAAAAAAATAATTCCATTTAGATTTATTTTAAGTACTTACATTTATTTTGTAGTTTTATTTTGGATAACTGCTTACATTCGAATGTTTTCCATTTTGATTTGATTGTGTTGTGAACACACTTTATATATCAAGTAATGTTGAGGAAATTGACCAATCTTTCCTCTCTCTTTTTGAATGAGAAGTGTTTTCAACTTCTCAAATTCCATTTTCTGTGTTTCCACAATCATATGAAGTAATTAAACAAATGAGTCATATGTTAAATGTAAATTCTGTAGTACCAGAGTAATCAAATCTTACTCATCTACATGATTTTTAAATGCTTTAATTTTATTACAAATATCCTTTAGTTACAAAATAAATTAGAAACAAAACCATCATCTTGCACCTTAGTGGAAAATAAATATTTATCAAATACAATTCCCTTTCAAATTTTGAATCCTACTATTTAGTAGTTAAATTTTATATAAATTTGAAGCTATAATTGTATTTCTAACTTATAAAACTAACTTGTCAACAAAATGATTTTTTAACAATGTCAAAGCTTTTTTATGACATCTATCATAGTCATCAGGTTCATCATTTGTTCTTTTATCTTTGACAAGTGTTATTTAATAAATATTTTGATAGTCATATTTAGTAAGTATCTTATGACTCCATAAAATAAAGTTTTTATCTATCATTTTTTAGAATTGGGTAGAAAGAGGTAATGTAAACTTGATATTTATCCTAGATTTGTAATAAAATAATTAAATCATAAAAATTAGAAAGTATTTTATGAACAAAAATTTCACACATGGCATCTACATTAAAAATGGAAAATGACCCCAATTTTCATCTTACTTTATAATTTATGAGATATTAAATTAGAAATGTTCTAATCAATTGCCTAAAATTTATAAAAAATAGTAAAAGTAAATATTTAAAAATACTTTGGAAAAAAAATACTTTTGCACATGATTTTATACTTCCAACCATATAGTACTAAAAGCTTTTGAACTTATACTCCTTACCATTTTCTAGATGTATAACTAACTAATTTATAGGCAAGATTTTAATCTAATATTAAAATAATCTAACAATTTTACAAAGTTTAAATTTAAAAAATGGAAAATATGAAAATTATTTAAATAGACTCAGATTCCCTATATACTCATGAATGTGAATAAACTTTATTTTTAAATGACAACTTTTAATCCTCCAAAAAGAAATGACTTGTGTAAATATAGGTTATGATGATGGTTCTTAGTTTGAGTGGTGCCTTATTTAGTTGTGTATGGCACCTCAACAACATAATTTTATTTACTTCCTCAGATAAAACAAGTTAGAAAGTAACTTCAAATCAGATTATATTAGATACAATAAATAACTCAATAAATTCACCCTAGGTAGTGCCTTTATTACATAAGAATGCCTCAACTGTATGTTTTTGATAGCAAGTAAATCAAAATGCCTTAGTACTATGTTATACATAACAAGGAGATCAAACCACCTCCTTATCACAATTTTTCATGGTCATAATTAAGTCAAAATTCCTCCTTAACATGCTTTGTCTCCTCAAAACACTTCACCACATCCTCCTTAGCATGTCCTTATAATGCTTCACTGCATCCTCCTTAGCATGTCTTCATAACACTTCACCACATCCTCCTCTTTGAACAATGCCTTCTTTCCACGCATCATCCTATTTCTCTTGGAACACCTTGGTTCACTATTGCATCCTTCTCTAGCTACCCACTCTTCTTGCCTAAAAAAGTCTAGTATTTTTTATTTCACCACATACATTTTTCCGAAGAAAGAGCTACTCATGTTTCTTTAGGTAAAACTTGCCTTTATCTCAGATTTAGGAATCTTATGCTCTATACCATAAAATATTTATTTGAATCCACAAACATTAACTCTATTCAAAAGAATAAACTATTTAAATAACTCAAAGAACACTATAAATAAAGAGCTCAAGCTTAGTGAGATAAGGTAACCACTATCCATAAGCTTGAATAAACTTTTTATAAAATTTATGAGAATATGTAATAGCTAAACAAACTATAAAATAAACATAATCTAACACTACATGTTATATGATTTATTTTAGCAAACTTTTCTAAGAGACTCGAGACAATAGGATCTATTGGGGAATGGGATGAAACACTTAGTTATGTTAAAAGGGAAACTAAGCTAGGTGCATAACCACATGTCTCACCTTGATGAATAAATTTATATAAATTCATAATATCATTAATGAAGTTACTAAAAAAAGGACAGCTACAAGCATCATCAATCAATAAAAAAATTTAAAAGAAACTAAATCTCAAAGGATAAAATAAATTCCATATGTTCCAACGTCTTATTCTAGATCACTATACATAAACCTTCATCTCAAAAGGAAGGTATTGTAAGGGCTCCCTCTACCTACACCATATTTTGGTACAATTAAATCACCTTAGGTAACTTAGTCCCCTTCTTCATCTCATATTAATGAAAGTTTAGATAGTGCACTAAGTATCTCACATAAATATCTCCACCCAAAAGCCCATAAAATCCATTACAACCCTCCCTTTCCATGACTACAAGTTCCTCAATTTTAGATAACCCTACTGATTCTATGTTACCTTCCTTAGAGGATGTGATATCATCATTAGAGACCCATGATATAATTTCTAAAATAGAGGATGTTATTCCTACATCTCTTATAAATAGAACTTCCTAGATTACCTAAGTATATACTAGGAAGATGGCCTCTAAAGCAGTGACCAAGAGTGTTGAAGCTTCAATCACACCTATTATGATCTAAACTGAGTCTATGATAAACCAAATGTTAAGTGTGTCCTTCGTAGTTTTTCTTCCTTTGGTCACTCCAATATCATTGCATAATCAAAACCCTCTTAGGAGAGTTGAATTATAGTCTCAAATTCAACACCTTAATCATAGCCCAAGACACTTCAAGCCTCAATGTCAATGGTATAATAATTCATCATTCTATCCACTTCATATTAACTATCATGTTTGGGTTACCAAGCATCATTGGAAGAATAACAACAAAGACAAAAGAGCCTAAAGGGAAGGGAATATTCATATGTTCATGAGGAGGAAAGAGTGACACAAGTCACAACATGTGTTGGGCCTACACCTTTACAAATAATTATGACATACTCTGCATCAGTCACATCCTCTACATCACCCATAATTTTTGTTCCTCTCACCTTTTTCACTAAACCCTTTTCCCCTATATCTGCTCCACACATTTTATCCATTATTACCATTTCATCAATTCCCATTACATTAACCATTTTCTCTTCCTTTGCCACCATTTACCACTCATTATGACTATAGCATCCAGACCTCCCACTACTTCAACAATTATATTGCCATAGGAAGAAGAGGACTAGATTGAAAGAATGCAAATGGCATGTGCACAAAGGCCAGAAATTATTATACAAGATGATCCTGAAGTAAATTTGAAATTTGATTAGGCTAAAAGAAATTTGTAAAGAGTCACTAACAAGAAAATAACATAAGATGGAAATTATGTGATATTTCAGATAAAAGAAGAGTTCTTTGCTTTGAAAAATAAAAATAGAAGAAGAAGCAAAATGCATGCAAGTAGTTAAAATGAGATGGTCAAGTACCTTGAATTAGTTATAAGGTCTTCTCATCAAATGAACAAGGAAGTATTTCAAGAGATGAAATACAATATAAGAAAATTGTAAAGTAGAACAAAGGCCTTTGTTCTTAAAAATATTGTAAAAAATGTAGATAAAACTCTCAAATATTTAATTGAATTATTAATAAAGGTAAATGAATCCAAAATCACATTAATAAAGGTAAAGGTAATTTGAAATATGATTTTGGCGAGTACGGTATAATTTGAATGCGACTCTAATTACCCACTCGCGCCCTTTGCAACTTCGGATGGCATTTTTCGGTTGGTCTTCTTCAACATCACGCCCAATGTCTACACCCTCGGCATTCGCATGGGCATCCCGTCTCCGACAACGCCACACTCAACTTCACAACCAGCGGTGACGTGGTGCTCTCCGACGCAGACGGCACCCTCGTTTGGTCTACCAACATTTTCAACAAAGGCGCCGTCGGAAACGAACCAGGTGTTAACCGAAATATGGTACTGTATGACAAAAAGAACAGAACCATGTGGCAGAGCTTCGATTATCCTACGGACACTCTAATGGCAGGCCAATCGTTAAAAATAGACAGAGTGGAAAAGCTGTTGAGCCGGTCCTCGGAGAAGGGAGCATAATGTAATTGCGGGCCACGGCAATTACATTGCACCGCCTCAATTGGATGACAATATGTGGGGCATCACATATGAGCGGTTTAAATTATAATTATAAAAATATGGGTGTAATTCTCCCACTAATGGGTTAACAATTTGCAGCTCAATGTTCGGTGAAGGATCACAGCAGCGGTTGTTAAAATTGGTCAATAAAATTAATAGTAAGGTTGAGGCATGAACATTAATTCTTCGTATACAATTAATTGTTCAACATAAAATAGAATATATAATTGTTGAAGGAGATTCAATAATTATGATTCATATCTTTGATAAATTTAATAATCAAAATTCATTATTAATCGTTTGAAAAAATATATAATTCTTTAAAAAAATTGTTTTTTAATTTATTGTCAACATAAGTTTATTATTTTATGATGTTAAAATTATATTTATAGCTCTAAAATTTTCATTCAATCCTTTTATTAAATTTAATTAATAATTTTGTTTTATTAATATTATATAATATAAATGTTAAAAAATAATTTTACAAAAAAAATAATTAAAAAGTGAAAATATTCTAATATAAAAATTCACTTTTTTAATCAAATATAATATTCCATTATATCATTAGTCAATTTTTATTATTAGATATTAGTCCCATTTATTTTGGAGTATACTTGAAAAAAAAAAGAGATATAGAATTAATTAACATTTACAAGACCAAACATGTATAGATTAGCTTCAAGGATACATCATCTTAATCAATATAAATATTAATATATTATATAAATTGTAAATATAATTATTTAAAATATATTTAAATATATCAATTTTGATATTAATTAATAATTTTATTTTATTTTTTTAAATTTATATTAATTTGTAATAGATATCGTCGATTTTGTTGGGATAAATAATGGACTTAAAACTTTACATTATATTCAAGATAATATATTTTTTCTATTGACTTTTCCAAATTATAATAATAATAATAAATTTATATAAATATTAAATTGGAAGTTGAAATTACTGTATACAATCATATAAATATATTATTTAACAATAATTAATAAATTACAATAAAATACATTAAATTATAAAAATTACGAGAATAATTGATGTATTATTTTATGATAATTAATTATCTATCATTATCATATAAAATTTATCTAAATTTATTATTATAAAATAAATATTTTAAAATTATTTACTTTTGTCAAAATTTTCTTGCAATTCATTACTCCATATTTAATATTAACATTGATATAAAAAATAATTTCTAATTGATTTGATATCTCAATTTAAATCTTATTTTCCCTTTGAAGGATTAGTATTAATAATCTCATCCCCTTCAATCAAAATTGAAAGAGAATTTTTAGTAGAATCTTCACTATTAAAAATGACGTCTTCATTAAATCATATATTCTTATTAATATAGGTTTCCTTATATTTAAAATTATATAATCTATGTAATTTTGATTCTCTATTATATGATATTGTTATGTATTTTTCATATTTGTATTTAATTTTATTAAATTTGTATTAAGAATATAAATATATGTGTAAAAATTAAAGACTCGAAAGTGAGATACAATTCACTTTCTACCATTCCATGCTTCTTCTAAAATGATATTCATAATTGTATTAATAGAGGTCCCATTAAGAATATAAACATTTGAATGAATTGTTTCTCCTTGGAATGCAATTTCTATACAATAAAAGTATAACATAAATCTTTCCATTTCCATCACAATTTGTCCTTTATTTCTGTAATCCTATTTGATTGCGGTGTGTAGGAGATAATAAATTCTTTATGTCACATTGTTTTCAAAAGTTCAAAAAATATTTATTTATATATTATATACCACTTAATTTTATAAATCTATCACTTTATTTTTATATTAATATTTTGAGTTTTCTAAATTTATCACACATTTTTATTTTGACGAAAATATACACAAATTATTTTATTTTAATCATATAGAAAAAAATGCACATATCTTGAAATTGATCTGGCAAATAAAATGGTTTTAAATACAATCATGTCATCACTATGAAACAAATAAAAAAATAAAATTTACTCTCAATGATTTTCCTTGTGGCAAGCTTTCCACATAATTGTTTTGCCTATCACATCCTTCAAAAATGTTTTGTATTTGATTTTTTTTAAGAAGCCTATGAACCATGTTTTGTTTCTTCATAATCTAAGATTTTTGTAATTGGCCTGCATTCATTCATGTCATCATCTACTCATATCATTATGATTTTATTTATATATATGTGTCTAACTTTATGCTTAGAGGGAATTAATAAAAAAATTATAATCTATTTTCAACATTATCAATGTCAAATACATTATAGTTATCAATAGTATCTTTGGTTAGATATTTTTCATTATATAAATCTATTAAACATCCTTAATTTTCAACTTGGAATATTTAAATAAGTTTTTATTTTCCAAGTTTAAAACTAACTTCATATTTTTAAATACACCATTATCAATTTTAACATTTCAAGTACTTTTACTTCAATACTCTTTACTTCTATCAATATTTAATTATTCAAATATTTTTTTATTATAAGATGTGTTATGTAACTCAAAAATCAACTCAATATTTGTTATAATAAAATAAACATAAAGAGCATTATTCTTTTTTATAATAATTTTTTATATTAAAAACAACATACAAAGCATTATTGTTGAAGATATTTGTTTAAAGATAATATTTATCTTTATATCATTAATATTTTTTTAGAAGTTTTTTGGACTCAATTTATTATAATGATTAAATTTTTAATTAAGTTTATATCTACAATTATCATGATTATTAATTAAGTTGTTCCTATTTTCGTACTTCCTATTCCTCTCTCTTGAATTATAATGATTATTTTGAAATTTCTTATAGTTTTTATTTCCTTTCATTACATAAAATTGAGAATCATTATTGAAAGACTCATTTTCCTAGGTTAAACGCTTTTCATCATACACTATCTTGGCACATAATTTTTTAGATTTTATATTTGTTAATATTTTGAACAATTTTGTAACCTCTTATAAATGATTGATAAGACCTATGAAAGATTTTTAATATTATTTTAAAAAATTCTTTATCATTTATGAACCCCACAATTATGCATTATGAACCCCAAGTCCTGAAACATCACATGTCTGACATCATCATATTTCAACTTTGATATCAAATTCTTCAACCACACATGATGAACATACCAAATGCATAAGTAGACCTCACAGTCGAATGTCTCCCTAAATAACACAATAGTTTTGCATAATTAAACATAATACATTGGGGATCATGTCTATGAACATACAAATATGAAGTCCATGATGCATTTAGGAATAATGATGATGCACCTAATAGCTTTTATCTCTGCACTGACATCATCGACCATGAAGGCACTGATTGTCCATTCAATGTCTTACAAATGCATTCTTTGAAGAAAAATTTGCATCCATTGTCTTAAGTAGATAGTACATGACCGAGACATAATGACCAATGAAATGGGTACACCTTCATGTTTAGAATCAAATGCCAATAGTGTGTACAATTAGAACTATATAATAAAATAATAAAAACATTAAATTAACTACTTTTATTACAAACATCAGAACAACTAATATTATCAACTACTCTTATAAACATTGGCATAATAAATTCATTGCATTGATCAAAAATGTTACATCCATCACCAATAAGCTATGCTTCCCAAATCCCAAAAACCATTCTAGTGTTGTGGGAGTTGGATGCCCAAGATGAAGGGGATTTCCCCATCCCCATCAAGCTCTCCCCCATTGTATTCCTGTAGATGTTGGAGATTGCACCTGGGGCAAGGAGGCATAGCTCCTACCTTCTCCTCGCAACATGGAAACTCTCCTCTCACCTGTGGGACCGGTGAAGCTGGAGGAGAGAGTCTCTAGATAAGGGCTAGCTCCCTTTGATGCATCATGTTTTTTTCAGCAAGTGCTAACAAGTATATATATAAAGGTATATAATAAAAGGGGGGGATGAAAAGGGAGAAAGAGAATGAAAGAAAACAAACTACCTACTCTAAAAGAGGTGATGCACCAAAATAAAGGTTGACCTTCACACATCCAATCTCAAAATTAGACAAATGCATACATACACTACGCACTTGGCAGAAGGACCAGGCTGCAAGAAACTAGCAGGGAGGCTTCAATGGAAAATCTAGAATAGAGATCACCCAAGGTGCTGTGAAACACACACTTATGAAGTAATTTCTTCTGCTCCTTCACTCCCAAATATTGCTCTTCTCCTGTCAGCTGCAATAATGGCACCTTGTAGACAATAGGTCTGTTGGTGTTGAACATGTGAGAGCATCAAAAGACAATGACTGGACACAAGAAAACATTCAATGCATACACAAAAATGTCTATCCAAAATGGAGGTAAAAACTGCATTTGTATTGATCCAGGTAAAAATTTTGCAGGGCTGCACCCTTTACAAAATGTGGAAGATCATTACAAAAATGACCAAGTTCACAATATATAGGAGAAGCAAGGAGGCCATTTGGCACTCCTTTTACAAGTGGCATACGCATCCTTCATGGGAAGAACAAGTCACTCAAGGAATTAAATGGACTGTGCCTTTTTGTTTGCTCAAAAACCGTCCTCTTTTTGATGACTTACACGGTTTCTCAATCCATTTAATAAAAAATGGAGGGAAACTGATCTTATCTCAACTGTTTGTGCCTTTCATGATAAATTCACAGGGACTGCTCCACTTACTGAAGTCACTTCCCAAATGGCACCACTTGGATCAACTGCCAGCTCGCTCTATCCTTGTCACTTTGCTTGTCACTTTTGTCTTAATTCTGTCTCGTCGGCCCCCTTGGGTGAACATACTAGTGGGTCGCTTGATCCTAAGCTCTTTTCCCAGCTAGCACTTCTCATTTGAAAATAAACGGTTATTATATTCCTTTAAAATTGATGCCTCTATGGCCGTCATGCTTTTAAACATTAACAGACAATTCATTCTATTAAATTTGACGACCACTGCGATGTCATCGGGCCCATGTGGCATCATATCAGATCCCTTGTAGGCCTTTGCATTTGTAGCGGCCTGAATCCTTTGAAATATTTGAAGTGTCTGCCCACCCTCCAAAGGGCACTTTGACTTTGACTGTTCCTTCGGCCAAGGGTAGCCCCTTGAACCAAACTGTTGAACTTAGAATTGAACTTTTCATTGAACCCAGACCATCCTTGAACCAAGCGATGAACTGAGATGAACCAGGCTTAATTGAGCATGAACTTGAAGATGAGCTCACAACCTGAAAGTGACTGGCTTCGAAAAGCCAGAGAAGAAGTTGACCAAAATTTTGTCAGGGGGCAAAAATTGGTCAACAGATTGGCGACTCATAGGGGAAGCATGCCTGATATGCTTAGAACCCAGTTGCCTCAAAATCCATTGGGCATAGAGTCAGATGTAGCTTTGAAAGAGTTATCAATAGCTTGAAAGATTTGAGAATCAAACATGAAGCCTTTACCCCAAGCAAAGGGAAACACACAAGGCTAAAAACACTACCTGTGCAACTGCACTTAGAGAAAATAGAAAAAAAACAACTGAAAGCAAACTATTATGTACAGCTAACCAAGAAAATTTGCCTCCCTCCTAGATCGAAAGGAAAATTTATTAAGTCCCCTTCCTGGAAAGAAGACTTATGGTGCCAGGCAAGTAGCTGAAGGAAAATGAGATTTGGTGACTTGCTCCTCTTGCCTGTCACCTGAGTTGGCTGGAATCTGAGTGGACTAGATTCAAACATGCTTCTGACATATATATATATATATATATATATATGTGTGTGTGTGTGTGTGTGTGTGTGTGTGTGTGTGTGTGTGTGTGTGTGTGTGTGTGTGTGTGTGTGTGTGTGTGTGTGTGTGTGTGTGTGTGTGTGTGTGTGTACTGCTTGTCCATGGAAGCCTGTTGAATGCTGGTCCTTCAAATTGGTGCTCTTCACCAAGAAATTTGTGGCTGCTGGCTCATCACCGTTAGCCCTTTGGTCTGCACATTCCCTCTGCAATGTATCATGGTCCAACTTGTTTCCTTCTGCCTCATTGAAAATCTTGTCAGACTCATCCTCTGCTTCCCTTTGGCCTTCTTGAAGAAGGGTGACTGTTGTGATGTCTGAAATGGACTCACAAAATGATTGCTCATCCCACAGAACATCATCTCTTTATTTAAAACTCTCTTCTTCAAGGCATTCCTCTAGGAAGACAGACCTCTCCTTTCTTTCCTCCAACTCAGGCTCCTCAGCGTAGTCATCCTCATCATCAAAACAGCAAAGAAGTTCATCAAACAGAGGAGAAGAGAGCTTACCATGCATTTATTCCTCTTTGTATTGCTGGAACATCTGCATATATGCAAGACCTGCATCTTCTCTACTGTTGATAAGGTCTTCACAAGGAGTATCAATGATTATTTCTTCTTCATTGTCGCTCATGGTAGCTTCTTGAAAGACTGCAGAATGGATCTTCTGCTTCTCACTTGCCTCCTGCAGAACAGGTTCTTCCTTGAGGAGGGGTGAAGTGGCAAAAACATGTGGAAGAGGAGGCAGTCCTTGAGCTAGAATCGAATGATTCTCCCCTCTCCACTTGATCATCACTTCATCAATATTAGGTGTGGCCTGATATGTCTCTTGGAGGTGTGTGGATGGGCTGGGTTCAGACAGTTCCACCACATGTTGGCTGAGGAATCTTTCTTTGGATTCCAAATCTGCAATTCTTCTGGCTATATCCTCTTAGAAGAGCCTTTCCTGGAGGTCATCAGCGTCATCATGAGCAGGAGCAGCTTTAGCTTCTTCAAGGTTTTGATAAAAACCTTGCTTCTCCTCCTTCCTGCCCCATGATTCCACTATCTTTTCCCAGGTCAGGAACTCGAGATTATAATTTTGCTCCTGCGAACAGGTAGCAACTTTGTTTTCCACAAGGTCTTGAGGCTCCTCCACAAGGTCTGTAAGTTTTTTTTCTCTTTCAAGAAGTAGCTTCATCCTGGCCTCTAAATATTCAATTTTCTTGGCTAGGTTGTCCTGAAAGAGTTTTTCTTGAAGGTCACCAGCATGATCCTCTCCAAAGCTCAGAGCTGGTTCCTGGTATTCCTTCCTCCAACCTAGAATCTGCACATTATGCTGAAGGACTTGGGAAGGTTGGGAAATGCAAGGAAGAGATTGTTGGTGCATTGGAGGAGACTTTAGAGGAGGGACGTGCTGGTTGGTGGTACTCCCCCAATGGAAGATGCACAATATAAAGGATTGGGAAGATCAATCTCCATGGGGGGTTGCTCTGATGCCATTTGATATTGGAAAGCTAGGTGCATGAGATTGAGAGCAGATGCATTTCGTAAGCTGGAGTGAGCAAGTGCAATGTGATAGAAAGGATTTGGTGCAAAAGAGGGGGCTTCTTTTAGAATATGAGGGGGAGCACAAGGCTGACTGCCTTGGACAAATGGATTTCTCTATTTTGTTTCCTCCTCCATGGATTGCGAAGCCTGTGCTTGCCTAAACAAACACTCCTCCTTATACATCAGCTCCTGCTGATATCTGTACTGCTCCTCCTCTCTGTTTATCTCCATTATCTACCTCTCAAACTCCAGCCTCATTTCCCTTATCATTGTAGGTCAACTAGGAGAGCTGCTTGAGGGGATTGCATAAATATATGGAGCCTAATCATAGTCATATGAAGGAATACAAGGTCCATGATTCTGTGCAAAAGAATTATACATAAAGAAAGTAGATTTTTGATGGCACCAGGCTACTTAACCAGCAGATTCAACTTAGAGTCACCATTGGTGTTGATGCAAAAGCCTCCAAAGGCTGGTCGATTAAAGAACACACCAAAAATTCTTCAACTCTTTGGACAAAACCTATCCCAGTTGGTCCCACCAGGTGTGCCAGAACTGTTGATGCTGGAGATTGCACTTGGGGCAAGGAGGCCTAGCTCCTGTCTTCTCCTCGCAACATGGAAACTCTCCTCTCACCTGTGGGACCGGTGAAGCTGGAGGAGAGAGTCTCTAGATAAGGGCTAGCTCCCTTTGATGCATCATGTTTTGTTTCAGCAAGTGCTAACAGGTATATATATAAAGGTATATAATAAAAGGGGGGATGAAAAGGGAGAAAGAGAATGCAAGAAAACAAACTACCTACTCTAAAAGAGGCGATGCACCATAATAAAGGTTGACCTTCACACATCCAATCTCAGAATCAGACAAATGCATACATACACTACACACTTGGCAGAAGGACCAGGCTGCAAGAAACTAGCAAGGAGGCTTCAATGGAAAATCCAAAATAGAGATCACCCAAGGTGCTATGAAACACACAATTATGAAGTAATTTCTTCTGCTCCTTCACTCCCAAATACTGCTCTTCTCCTATCAACTGCAACAATGGCGCCTTGTAGACAGCAGGTTTGCCGGTGTTGAACCTGTGAGAGCATCAAAAAACAATGACTGGACACAAGCAAACATTCAATGCATACACAAAAATGTCTATCCAAAATGGAGGTAAAAATTGCATTTGTATTGATCCAGGTGAAATTTTTGCAGAGCTGCGCCCTTTACAAAATGTGGAAGATCATTACAAAATGACCAAGTTTGCAATATATAGGAGAAGCAAGGAGGCCATTTGGCGCTCCTTTTACAAGTGGCATATGCGTCCCTTCATGGAAAGAACAAGTCACTCAAGGAATTAAATGGATTTCACCTTTTTGTCTACTCAAAAACCGTCCTCTTTTTTATGATTTACACGGTTTGTCAATCCATTTAATAAAAAATGGAGGGAAACCGATCTTATCTCAATTGTTTGTGCCTTTCATGATAAATTCGCAGGGAATACTCCACCTACTGAAGTCACTTCCCAAATGGCACCACTTGGATCAACTGCCAGCTCACTCTATCCTTGTCACTTTGATTGTCACTTTTGTCTTAATTTTGTCTCATCGGCCCCCTTGGGCAAACATATTGGCGGGTCACTTGATCCTAAGCTCTTTTCCCAGCTAGCACTTCTCATTTGAAAATAAATAGTTATTCTATTCTATTAAATTTGATGGCCACTGTGACATCATCGGGCCCATGTGGCATCATATCGAATCCCTTGTAGGCCTTTGCATTTATAGCGGCCCGAATCCTTTGAAATATTTTAAGTGTCTGCCCGCCCTCCAAAGGGCACTTTGACTTTGACTGTGCCTTCGACCAAGGGCAGCCCCTTCAACCAAACCGTTGAACTTAGCATTGAACTTTCCATTGAACCCGGACCGTCCTTAAACCAAGTGATGAACTGAGATGAACCAGGCTGAACTGAGCATGAACTCGCAACTCGAAAGTGACTAGCTTTGAAAATCTAGAGAAGAAGTTGACCACAATTTTGCTAGGGGGAAAAAATTGGTCAACAATTCCTAATAGAAAAATCACTTATCGAGATTCACCAACACCCACTCTTGAACACTTGTTGCATCATTAGCATTTTACACATATTTTCTCTCCTTGATCAATCTCTCTCTCTCTCTGTTGTTATGTCATCCTTGCTCAAGAAATTATCCAACTCTATTTCACTACTAAATGAAACAAGTTTTTCATGCACCATCTCCCAGTGTTTAAGGTGGATAGCATCATTAGACATTCCCAAAAATAGTAGCCTATGAACCTATTCATTAAGTTGGGGGTTGATGTGAGGAGAACAAAACTTTCTTCCTTTTAACTATTCATATTGTTGGCCATGGCAATAATTGTGCTCATTGTCCATGTGTTCTAATTGATTATATGTGAGCAACACATAATCAGGTCTATAGACCATGCATTATGTGCTAAAATGACAATGATAACTATTGTCCCCTAAAAATATCACTCATTTTTGGGACAACAGTTGAACTATTTTGGTCTTACAGACCAAAATTGTCTCTTCCCTTTTCAAAATTTGTCTTGGGCATTCAAATTCCTCATTTTTTGGGCTTCACAAATTCTGCAAATGGGTTCAATCAAAAGAATCGGTTTCTAACAATTGGTCATTTTTGGAATTGGTTCATCGCCTTGGTTCAAACAGAAATCTCCATCGGCAAGCATCAACAACAGGTTCAACGTTAGGTTCATCCTTTGGTTCAACGTCAAATGGTTCAATGTCTTAGTTTAACTAAGCGGTTTAACGCTTTGGTTCATCATTTGGTTCAATCAAACAATTTGTCAATTAGTTCAAGGCTTTGTTTGAACCGTTGAACCAAAACTTGGTTCAATGGTTAGTTCAAACACATGGTTCAAAGGCAAGTTCAACAAGAGGTTCAAAGCCTTGGTTCAATGAAATGGTTTAAGGCCATGGTTAAATGGAACGGTTCAACATATGGTTCATTGTTAAAGTTTAAAGAGTTTCTTGAAGGACCCTGAGGGGCAGGGGCCCTTGTAGGGGACTCTCGGCTGCCAATTCGAAGACACTTCCTGAAGCTGAAGGGATGCCCAAAGACTACCTAAAGGGTATATACCCTTGCGGGAGGTTCTTTTTGACTCAAAATGGGTCATTTCTTAAGGCCCAAAAGGGCAAGTTCAATCTAGAAAAGTGCCAAATAGAAAAGCTGAAAGAGGACAAAGGAATGACGCACTCAAAAATTTCAAATTCAACACAGTGAACTAGCCATTGATCCTTTGAACATAAATACTAGAATACATTCACAGATTTCAAGGCCAAGACAGCAGAAAGTGGGGAAGGAACATAATAGTAAACTAAATCCAGGACCTGATTTAATTAACCAAAAAAGGAGGAATGATGAAGATAAGATCAGATCGCTAGGTGGACATTGAAAGTTGCAAACTTTCAATAAGTGTGACTTGTTTTCCCTGCATTGATAAAATAAAATGTGTAAAATGCCCCTAAGTTCTAGCCTATCTTCTTAATAGATTCCAAATCAACATGATGTATTACTATTCTCGACTCCTTCTTGAAGAGGTGATATAAGGAACTCTCTTCTATTGTAAAGAATAGATCTCTTTTTTGACAATTATAATGAAACTCTGCCCAAATTTTAAGGCATTACTGAGACTTTGAGCTCAGATTGATGATCATATTTTGTTACTGGAATAAGAAAGCAAGTGACTTTTCAGACTTTATGCTGTAATATCTTTGTTGTTGAGGAAACTATTCTTTTGTCTTTTTCTTCAATATATTTTATGTTCCTTTAATTCAACAAGCAAAATTAGTGACAACAGTCAAGAAGGTGTCCTGAAGAGTCAAGTGTGGAGAGACTTTGTGACCCCATAATTTCCTTTAGTGTGTTTTCTTTTCATTTTTGTGTAAAGAATTTTGGGATGACTTTGTGCCCTCATTGTTCTTCGTATCTTACTCTTGAGTAATTCAAGTGGAGACTTTGTGTTGCATCTCGATTTGCTAGTTATTACATCCTTTGTTACATTTTGTTGTTACTACCATGAGTATTCTTGTGGTTTTCTAAATAGTACTTTTGAAAGAAGAGGAGTGTTGTCTGTCATTTCCCTTGAGTTTTTCCTTCAATCTGCATGCATCATCTCTAAAAAAAGAGAGATGGATGGTTTGTCCTATCCCTGAGTATTATTTTTTGTTTACATATATATATATATATATATATATATATATATATATATATATATATATATATATATATATATATATAGCTTATCTATAGGGAACATTCCCTTGATGAGAGGAGAGATCAGTCCCCTTTTGATGTGGCAAACCTACACATTTAGATGACTAATCTTCCTACTTTCGCTGATCGACAAAATATTCAACCAACAATTTTTGGCGACGCTGCTGGGGAATATAACCCATTATCATTATAACCATTATCCATTACAGACTCTAGCGACTCCATTTCATGTCTTACCCATTATCCATTTATAGCCTTACCATTTTCATCCATCTCCATTTTCATCCATCTCCATTATATTATATGGTCTGCAAAACCAGAGCTGTTGGGAAAGAAAACGCATTTTGAAGCCTCAAGCTTTAAGCTGAAGCAAGGCCAATTTCTTTTCCATTTTTGTCCTATAATCTAGCAACTCCATTAAGATGTGTTATCCCTATTGTTCATAATTCGATCATGTCAATTCGAGGCCCCTGGGGTAACTCATTTGGCCCACTCAATTTGACTCCACCTTTGCATGAGCTTCCACACAATTGAAGGAAGAATTTCCCCAGATTCTTCAGTGATGGGAAGGTTCATCTTGATGAACACATTGCAGCTTTCAGCATAGCCTACGGTGTAATAGGGGTGGAATTTGAAGACATAGCGGTCAGGCTGTTTGTGGAGACACTACAAGGCACTACTGCAGACTAGTTCTACCACTTGCAGGATAGGTCAGTGACTAATTGGGACACTCTAAAAGACAAATTTGAAGCCAGGTTCAAGCTTGAAAAAGATGCACATGCCTTGCTAGTCTAGCTCACTCAGATGAAGAAAGAGTCTCATGAGCCTATGAGAGATTTTATTTCCAGGTTTAACAAGCTGAGGCATAGGATTCCCATGATTGCCCAGCTGACACCTCAGAATCTCATGTGTTTTTTCATCAACTCACAGCTGTTTGAAGTGAGTTTTCTATTGAGACGGGCTAGACACATAGACCTTTTACTCAAGACTTGGCTACTGAGCTAGAAGATGACCTTATCTTGGTAGGAAAGATAAGGAGAGATCCTAACAGAGCTAAACCCTCTTCATCTTCTGAATACTTACCCACAGTCACCACTGACCCAATGGTACAAAAGCTGGCAAACGAATTGCTAGCCTTGAAAAGGCAAATGACACAAGGTATGTCTTCTACTCCTCTGTATAGAAATGCACCAAGGAGGACATTCCCTAATCAGCCATATCAAGGCAATGCTGCCAGAAGTCAAGGGCAACCAAATCATCTTCCTTCCCCATAGAGGAACCTTTCCCTTGAATCACCTCTAACCAACTCAGCAGTTGGATATTTGGAAACAGAACATGTTTCCTATTTCCAACCTAAGGCTAAGCAAGAAAATGGCATTGATCTCTTTAGGGAGGATCAAGAAGAATCAACTGGTGATTCCTACATTGGTTTCTTGAATTACCAAGATGAACCCAGGAGTGAAGGCGAAGCAATCAAAGGATCATACACCATATTCACCAGGTCTGAGAATCATTCAATACAACAAGCTGAAAAAGAGAAGACAGATGAGTGACCCCAACTATCAATTTCAATTGCTGAGCAGAGAACCCCTCTTCTTTTTCAATCAAAGGACCCGATGATTACCAAAGACGTAAGTACATCGAACATCTCTGTACCTTCTACTTTAGCTTTGCAAATCAGTCCTCCCCCTCCCAAAAATCAAAAGGATGAACTCCCATCCTCTCTTTCAAATCCATCTTAGTCATTTGCCATGATTAATCATGTCGAGGAATCCAAAATTCAAATGACTAAGTTTGAATCCCTGCAAGTCAATCTTGAGCAATTGGACATTGATGGAGAACCAAGTGTGGACCTATCTGAAGCAAAAATTGTGGTCACCCAAACGTCGGCCCTTGTAGCTCAAATTCTATTTGATCCTTCAGGTAGGGGTAATTACTTCTTGACCATGGATGATGCTCCCGTCTCAGCTGATGAAATTCCTACAGCTGGCAATCCAAGATTTGATTCAAACAAGGCATCAGAGGAATTAGTAGGATGCAGTATAAACAAGGAAGGATCTTCCATCTCTAATGAAGAGAAATCTGATAGGAGATTGGCTTCTGATGATGATAGTAATTATTCCACCAATGATGAAGTTGGGACTGTGTTGATATCTCCTCAAAGAGATATTCTTCCTTCATGCAATTTGCAAGTCAACATTTCTTCCACAGCTGGATACAGATCTCTGTTGCTCAGATTGAACACTGCTCAGGGTGAAGAAGTCAAAATCCTTCACATCAAAGGAGATGTTGAGCTGATAGTTTGTCAGGAGTTTGATATGGACAATCCAATCATGTGCTGGACTGGACCAGCAGAACAACAAGTTATGATGGTGGACCATGCTGCTACAAATCAAAATCAGGCAAAGGAATCCTTCATCAAGAGAGCAAGGAGTTATGGTTTCTGGTTTGAAGACCACATCCTGCCTTGGAACAAGAAGAAGAAAAAGCCAAGGGGAAGACACAGAAAATTAGTTTCCTGGTGGAGATCTCCATTCACCCGTCACCATTTCTGGGGGCAAAATGTCTTCTTGCTAGTTTATCAGAATAGAGCACTATTTTCATTGTCTTCCAAGAAGCAGCATCTAAAACACTTCAATTCTTGAAGTATCAGAGCATTGCATATATATATATATATATATATATATGTATGTATATTTGTACAATTTTTAAATTCTATTTTATTTTGTTTGTTTTCATTTTTGATGCCATTCATTTCTGGGTAGCATGACTCTGTAACCCAATGGCATACTTGAAGACACTAGAGATTCTAGATTCTACTCCTTTCAATTCATTTTGCAATTGATAGAAGTTCCCCAACTGGAGCCAACTATTCTCCCCCAAAAATATCACTCATTTTTGCAACAACATTTGAACTATTTTGGTCTTATAGACCAAAATTGTCTCTTCCCTTTTCAAAATTTGTCTTAGGCATTCAAATTCCTCATTTTTTGGGCTTCACAGCTTCTGCAGGTGGGTTCAATCAAAATAATTGATTTCTAACAATTGGTCATTTTCTAAATTGATTCATCACCTTGGTTCAAATAGAAATCTCCATCGGCAAGCATCAGCAGCAGGTTCAATGTTTGGTTCGTCTTTTGGTTCGACATCAAATGGTTCAATGTCTCGGTTCAACCAAGTGGTTCAATGCTTTGGTTCATCCTTTGGTTCAATCAAACAATTCGTCAATTAGTTCAAGGATTTTTTTGAACTGTTGAACCAAAACTTGGTTCAACGGTTAGTTCAAACACATGGTTCAAAGGCAAGTTCAACAAGAGGTTCAAAGCCTTGGTTCAACAAAATGGTTCAAATCCATGGTTCAATGGAATGGTTCAACATTTGGTTCATCACCAAAGTTTAAATATTTTCCCAAAGGACCCCAAAGGGCAGGGGCCCTTGTAGGGGACTCTTGGCTACCAATTCGAAGACACTTCTTAAAGTTGAAGGGACGCTTGAAGACTGCCTGAAGGGTAGATACCCTTGTGGGAGGCTCTTCTCGACTCAAAATGGGTCATTTCTTAAGCCTTGAAAGGGCAAGTTCAATCCAAAAAAGTGCCAAATAGAAAAGCTAAAAGAGGACAAAGGAATGACATGCCCAAAAATGTCAAATTCAACACAGTGAACTAGTCATTGATCCTTTGAACATACAGACCAGAATACATTCACAAATTTCAAGGCCAAGCCCAGTAGAAAGCAGGGAAGGAATAGAATAGCAAACTGAATCCAGGACCCAATTCAATTAACCAAAAAAGGAGGAATGATGAAGATAAGATCAGATCGCCAGGTGGACATTGAAAGTTCAAGATAAGATAAGATCAATAAGTGCAACTTTTTTCCCTGCATTGATAAAATCAAATGGGTAAAATGCCCCTAAGTTATAGCTTGTCTTCTTAACAGATTCCAATGCAACATGATGTATTACTATTCCCGAGTCCTTCTTGAAGAGGTGATATAAGGAACTCTCTTCTATTGCAAAGAATATATCTCTTTTTTGACAATTAGAATGAAACTCTGCCCAAATTGTAAGGCATTACTGAGACTTTGAGCTCAGATTGCTGATCATATTTTATTACTAGAATAAGAAAGCAAGTGACTTTTCAGACTTTGTGCTGTAATATCTTTGTTGTTGAGGAAACTGTTCTTATGTCTTTTTCTTCAATATATTTTCTGTTCCTTTAATTCAACAAGCAAAATTAGTGACAACAGTCAAGAAGGTGTCCTAAAGAGTCAAGTGTGAAGAGACTTTGTGCCCCCATAATTGCCTTTAGTGTGTTTTCTTTTCATTTCTATGTAAAGGACTTTGGGATGACTTTGTGCCCTCATTGTTCTTCATATCTTACTCTTGAGCAATTCAGGTGGAGACTTTGTGCTGCATCTCGATTTGCTAGTTATTACATCCTTTGTTACATTTTGTTGTTACTACCAGGAGTATTCTTGTGGTTTTCTAAATAGTATTTTTGAAAGAAGAGGATTGATGTCTGTCATTTCCCTTGAGTTTTTCCTTTGATCAGCATGCATCATCTCTAAAAAAAGAGAGATGGATGGTTTTTCCTACCCCTGAGTATTATTTTTTGTTTACATATATATAGCTTATCTATAGGTAACCTCCCCTTGATGAGAGGAGAGATCAGTCCCCTTCTGATGTGGTAAACCTACACATTTAGATGACTAATCTTCCTACTTTGGTTGATCAGACCTATTTTGTTTATCAGTACGCTGATCGATAAAATATTCAACCAATAATAACCACACTTTATATCCTTCTGACCTGATCGGTTACCTTTTCTGGAATTGGGCATCAAAGACTTGTCTTTTAGCATGACATCAATTCTTGAAAGTCATCAAGGCCATATGAACACTAGTACTTGCATGATTATGGTGAATAAATAAATAGTCATGCAAGATTAAAAAAATGTAAATTAATGGAACATAATAGCATTTGAATAGATACCAACTTGTAATCTATAGTGTGAGGTGACTCACATGACATATTCAGAGGTTGTGGTGATCTTGATATCCTTTCCAGTAAAATCTAAATTTCTCTTCCAATGTGAAACACACTTTGTAAGAAATAATTCCCTTCTTGATTCTCCTTTGATGAAGTCGTTAACCCTATCCTAATCAACCCAGGCAACCCACAAGTCTTCCTCGTTGACTTCAGGAAAAAATTTCCACTTGATACAATTGTAATCAAAAGGACCCTCACCTATCTTTTAAAATTTAAGGCACATTATTTCTTCCCACTTTTTTGCAATCTATTGCAGCCTATAATGAGAAATTTTCATTAAACAAATTAGAAATGGACTTTTTGTATTGATTTAATGCAAGTTTCCTTGTATTGTAGAGGACTTTTTTTTCAATTGAATTCCATATCACAAATAAACGCCATGAAATGCACATATGAATTAAAATATGAGAATTCAAACCACTTAAGAAAAATATGATAGAAACTATGAAAAAAGGTTATAAGAATGTACAAAACCTCATTTAAAACAATATAAAACCCTTCATAAAACATATCAAAATCAATGCATCAAAATGTATAAATAGACAAAATAGTGCATGCACGAAGTAGTTTCATTTATAGATGATCTTAAGTGGCATGCAATAACTTCATGCATGTGGGTCAGGATCAAGAATGTTATTTTGCTAAGAAGCCCATAGCTTCATGAAATGGTTAAAAAAGGATAAATTATTAAGAAGCCCATAAAATGAAGATAGGGTTTTAAAAATAAGGAATATATTATGAAGCCCATAGAATTAGGGAAGGGTAAAAAAAATTGGAATTGATAAGAATCCCACATGATATTCTTATTGTCCATCAACTAATCATTTGATGTATTGAATTAGAGGCATGGACATACTAGTATTTATGGATAGTGCGTGAAAGGAAATGCTAGTAGACAACACAAAGAAATTTTAATGGTAGGTTGTCTTATCACGCATAGCAAGGTCAAGGCATAAATCATATTGAGTTATTAGAGCTTTAGTGTAGGAAAATAGGCCATCAATTTTATTTAAATGATTTCCTCTAGACCACCACTACCATAATTCCCACGTACCAAACCATAATTTTTGGCCACTAAATTTAGGGAGGCCCATGAGATGATAGAACATAATTATGAAACTAAATGAAATATTATTTTTCATTACATGTACAAAATGATTCAAAAAGCTTTCATGATCAAAAAGCTTCTTCTTCATTACATATACAAAAGTATACCATTGTCCAATGTCAATTCTTTACAACTAATCGGAGTAGTGACCATCATGATCACAAACATTTCTATCATCCTCATAATCTTCTGACGGTGTTGGAAAATGACTTCTTCACCACATTGCTTCTTGGTATGTAAGGTCATCCAACATGTGTTTGGGATCTAATTCAAGATTTGATTTTAGAGAATTATGTAATTGTACATAATTATCATGAAGATCGTTCCACATTGAAAGTTTAAATCTAATCACAAGGTGATATGTACAAAAGAATCTCTTTGGTAAAAATATTGTATAACTATTTCTATCAAAGTACATGTCAAACCATCTTTTCATCATGAGATTCAAAGATATTACAGGTTACAAAATAATTAATTCAGATAAGAGACTAGACTTAAAAATTATATCTAGCTTTTCCATTGGTTGACGTGAGCAATTGCCTTTTAATAGCTCCAAAGTAAAAGCATTATTATTATTCCACCAAATATCAACAATTTGATTTTTATGAGTAGCCCAAAAATTTGGTGGTCGATTGAAAATTTCATTCAATTTAACTATAACTCGATCTAAGTCTCTTGTTGTTACATCTATGAATTGGATTAGGGAATTATATAAGTGATTGGAATGCCAACTAGAGAGGGGTTCTGAAAATAGTGACATACTACAAATAAACACACAAACCATGTTGGATGAGAATATAAATGAATAAATGACCAAGTATTTTGTGTGTGTGTGTGTGTGTGTGTGTGTGTGTGTGTGTGTGTGTGTGTGTGTGTGTGTGTGTGTGTGTGTGTGAGTGTGTGTGTGTGCACTCATCAAAGGAATATACACACATGGTTTGACCTTAAAAAATATTAAAAGTTGAAAATGAAGGCACAAAGGAATCATAAATTAAGGGGATACTCATATTTGATATTTTTTTTTTCATGCCTTTCATTTTAGTATCAATTTGACTATTACAGGTCATGGGCCATGGCCATTTCAATTTTCATGTGAGGGTAGTATTATTTGGCACCTTGTCCATGGTATCCAAGCTAGTTTTAGCATTTTGTTGCTTCGAGGGTCATATATCCCTTGGGCACCTAAAATAGGGTGAATTCATTTATTTGAAAATGAATTTTACAAATGTTCTTGTTTAACTAAATTGATTTTTATTGTAAGTCCCATTTCTTACTTCTAGTACATGGTTATATAACAAATCAATTGATTTATGTGACAAGTCATAGTTTTTGCTTCTAGTGTATGGTTACATATCTCATAAAATCATTGGACTAAAATAGTTTTTATTATCATAAAAAAACACATACTCAGTCCTCCTTTTCACAGGAAATAAAGTTGTATTGTTAAAACATAGAATATCATTTAATAGACGGTCATTTGTAAAGACAAAAGAAAGAAAAGCTCAATGTTACATTATTAAAATGGCAGTGCATATGACCTTGCATAAAACCAAATCCCTAACTTATTTAGGATAGATTCATTCATATTTGTGATCATAGAAGGCCAAATATGAGGCTTGCTTTGAATAATGACACGTTCTTTTTTTTTCATATTACACAATTATGCTAGAGTAAGGAATATTCTTATTACATCCCAACCTCCTACCATTGATGATTCTATTCATGAGGTAATGCTTATATGATTTTGTTACTAGCAAAGTGCCCATCGAATTCCATGCATTTGTCAAAAATTTCCAAATAACTATCATCCCTTTCCAAGATTATGAATGATGAAAATCTAATATAAATCCTTATATTTTTATAAAGCTATCTAGTCCCTAAAAAGCAATGATAGTATGATTAGTAGTATGATTACATAGTTAAGGTTTTGAACTAAGTGAATCTATGACAAAAAATGTTAGTAGTCATTTTTTTAGATTTTTTTAGGTGTCTCTTTGATAAATATTTATTGGTTCTATCCACACTAAGGGTTGTAGATGGATTTGGTCTTGATGTCAACCAAGTAGTTATAAACTGCTTCAATGGGTTAAAACTCAATATTTTTCAAGTAGAGGTTTGAAAATTTACTTCCTTGAGCCCTGTCCATATAATCAAGACCTTCTTAGCAAGGATGAAGAGAGACAATAGATATTGGGCTAGATAATGCTTCATATGACCTTGCATAAAAATGAATCCCTAACTTATTTATGATAGATTCATTCATATTTATGATCATATAAGGGCAAGTATACATTGAATAAGCTGAACAAGGAAAGAAATCCTAAAGATTTTTATAAATGTGAAAAAATCAAATCTATAACTTATTAACATAGACAAAATCCCCAATATACAAAGGAAGAATAGGTATGGGAAAAAAAGGAAAACACTTCAGATCTCCATATTCTAGTGAAAAATAAATCAACAAAAATGTAATGGTGTATCAAGGACGAAGAGAGACCTAATATGCTTGTTAGCAAGGATGAATGATTGTTGAGAAATTACTAGATAGAAAGATCATTGAGAAATATTATTACTTATTATTTTTCAAAGATACTTGATATGTTAGTTAAACACTACTAGATGGAAATGAGTGGAAGGTTTCAACAAAGATAAGATATGGGAAGTAATTTATCTTATAGGGAAGTCTAGGGAATGATGGAATCCTGGAGGCTACAACAACAACTGCAATTGAGGTCCAACTCACACGTAGTGGAATAGAGATAATCTTGAACCAGGTCACCATAAAATGAAATGGGAATAGGTAATAATGGGCATAGGAATAATTTTTGAATAAAATGGGCTAAATTCAATATTCCTTCCCATCTATAGTTTCCCACCTAGGTAACTTCTTATGACTATGTAGGTTAGGTAAACTATTTACCATGATTGGGTAGTTAATTAAAATGCTTACTATGACTACGTAGGTTTATCGTGGTTAGTTTACCATCATCGAGTGTGAATAGAAGTGTTTATGTCAATGACTCTATTTAATGGTGATAGTGACAACTATTTGCTAGTGACTAACACGTGCTGAGAGTTGGCATGTGTTAGTTAAGCTCATCAATTCCTCTAACTGTGCAGGTTTACCAAGGTTAGGTAACCATCATTGGGCATGAACAATAGTGTTTATGTTGACAAATCTATTCAATGGTGATGATGACCACTATTCATCAGTGACCATCATGCACTAGGAGTTGGCACATGATGGTTAATCTCATCGGTGAATATATACATCACAAATTATATAAATTATAACTACCAAGCTCTACCCAACTGTAACTCTAAATAAAACACTCAGAGCGAACTAAACAATGTAGTAGCTAAACAACTACGCTAATAGGATTAATTCAATGAGGTTGTCTTCATAATTTATAATTTAAAAGTGTGTGAGAGAAATAGGTGAATCCCATTTATTCCATGTGGTCACAAAAAAAATGAAATTCATCATTTCCTTTAATGACTATTCCCTTAACAAATCAATGCCCTCAAGTAATATTTCCCAAAAAGTAATTAAAAATTAAATCACTTTTAATTTTTCCTCATCCTCACTTCATGTTATGTTTTTAACTCTTTTATTTCCTCATGTGTCTTGGAAATATTTTTACACATCTAAAATATTCACTAGAAGTTTTCTTGTGGAAGAGAGTAATTCAAACAAATATCGTGATACGACTTTATTACCTACTACTAAAAAGAATATTTAGAATTTATTAATGTTAATATTTTGATTATAGTTATAGATATTAATATATCCCATGAACCTATAACATTTAGAAATTTAAAGTGAATACATAGAGTGTTATCATTTAATTCAAAAGTGACTAAATGTGGGAAATCATTGTTAAGACATAGATCTAAGGGACACATAAAGATGTGAATTACATATAATGTAGTGTGGCTTGTGGAGATATAATGGTGTGGCTCATTATATTTAAGCTATAAAATGGCTGGATGCTAGGTGACTGAGTTGATTTGCTTGCATCATTGATATACCCCCCCACTCACCCCCACTCCCCCTCCCCACTCTCATCTCAGTGATTGTGCTTCCAAAAATTGGTATCAGAGTAGGTCATTTGGTGAAGGCTTAACAGCTTGAAGGTGGTCCCAAGAATAACAAGATGGCTAAGCAGTTGAAGAAAGAGAATCAAGAGTTGAAGGTTCTAAATAAGGCACTTAAAGAGCAGGTGTGTACTTTGAAGCCCTATAACTTGAACTAGACAACTCCTCATGGCACCAAAATTTTAGGAGACCAAATTAGGGAATTCAACAACACCTCCATGATTTTGTTGACCAAGGTTGACTTATTCAAGTACAACCTATAATTACTCAAACAAACTAGCTTGTCCATTCCTTAATGACGTCTTGTGATGGTCTGGATGCTTCTTAACTAGAAAGGCACTTTATCTCTCTTTAAATGAAACTAAAACTTCACCAAAGGACATAAAACACCCTCACATAATTATTTATTTAAGGACCTATGCACAATACAAACACACTCCAAGCAACAAAACTAACCACTTTGTCATTAATGCATTATGTACCATGACCATATTGGCATCAATGGCAATCATGGACACCAAGAGATTATGTCCAACAATTTCCCCCTTTGTCATTTATGGAAAATAGATATTCAAAAGATTCTCAAATTGATCTTTTTTTCATCACTCTGATCTTTCTCCCCCTTTGAAATTAATGACAAAGGGTCTCTCTCTGATTAGCCCACTTGATCCTTGGATATGATATGCATTTTAAATCAATCCACACTCAAACTTGCTTCTTGAATCTATTTAAGTGTCTTAAATTCTCCCCATTTCATATGTAAACCTTAGACCACTCATCCTTGAAAAAAAATGATCATTCTATTAAACCAATATCCAAACTCATGAAGATCTTCTCAAAGAACTTCAACTACATGTTATCATCATAATAAGCTCAAGAAACTTGAGTTAGCTACCCCTAACTAAATAATCCATCTTCTTCTAGAGCATAATAACTAAAGCTAAAAACCAATTGATAGAAAACAAGAATAAGCACAACTTCACATAAGCTTTACTTACCATAATTGAAGACACCTTCACGCTTGTATAGATTTCTACAAGATGACCAACTCTCCTTATGACAAGCTCTAATATTCTAAGGCCCACATGAACTTCTTGAAAGGTAATCAACCCTTCGCACATCAACCCTTCATCCAAAGCAAATCCTCCTTTATGTTTTTCAAAGAATAACACCATCCTTTCAATTTAGTAAACCTTCTAGAGAGCAGAATATCCTAGAAAGACTGAGAACATATAAAGGATTACTAAAAATCATAGAATATCAAACCACTCTTAATTTATCCAATCAAGACCTCACTTCTCATGATCAACACCATCTCTTACCGTAAAATACATTGGTCTCCAAGACCACTCTTCACCTCACACAAAATAGCACTCTGAAAAGATTAAGAACACTTCTTTAGGCACTAGAGCACCTAACCAAGACTTCATCCTAAAAGAACACTCTTACATCAAAATATATAATCCCTCCAAGAAACCATAACAGTCATCATGCCTTCATAATTGCAAACAAGCCTTAACAGGCATAGCAAGATCTAGGACTAGGTCTTGAAGAGATACCTACAACTTTAGACTCACCTTGTATCAAACACAAATGGATGCACAAAATGATCTTGCAACTTAGACTTGACTGAGACAGTCAACTACCTTGAGAAAATAATCCAATGACCATCCTTCATGTCATAACCACTACCTTCACATGCTTCTACAGATTGAAGGAATGTCTCCATGAAGCCTAGAAAGAGTCATCCTTACTCCACAAGGTCTTAGAACAATGTGAAGCTAGGATATGCCCACATATCATCTCTTACCTCCTTGAGACTCATGCACTTGGTAGACTGATTAGTTTGCTTTTGAGACCTCTTATGCTTGTTAGCCATATTTGACATACTAGTCTCAACAATGTTACTCTTTTCTTCATTTGATGCAACCAACTTACTTTCAACATCAATATCACTAGAAACTAATAATAGGTGATTTTGACAAGGCTCATGCTCAACTTAATAGGTGACACCTTTTGATCAATATACAGATTAGGATTAGTATCCAATGATTTTTCTACAATGCTAGATAATAAGGATTCTTCACATACCTTCTTGTTTGATTCTTCCTCTACCTCAACAAGTGAACTTTATTCACTCTTGAAGTCATCTTGGATTGGATTTTCTAACTTTGATCTCCACACCCTTGTGTGACCTTTCTTATGCACATTAGAATATCCATGTCCTTTGAGATACCTTGAGGGTCTATCAAATTTATTTGGGTAGAATCTTGTAATATGACCACTCTTATGACAACAGTACCAAATAACCTTACTCATACAATTTGCTTTAGAATGACTATGATTTCCTTTGGGTTAACTTCTCCTTCTCATGTGATCTCTAGCTTTATGGGCAAAAAGATGACAGACATAACAATGACCATGAAAGGAAGATGAGTACCTTGATGCATTAGGCTATCTTATTGACTTCTTCATGTTACCTATGGTGTTGTCACACTTCTTGACTTGATCTAATTTCTCTTTCTCTATTTATAGTTGGGTCATATTGACAACTAACTGCTCATGCTCATTCTACAACAAACCAAGCATAGTCTTGACTTGATCACACTCAATCTCCTTTGAACTCAAACTTGCTTTTGCATCTCCTAACTAAACCTTGAGATCTTTGATAATCTTCTCATCCTCTTTGACATCTTTCTTCAAAGTACACACCTGCTCTTCTAGTTCCTTGCTCACATCCTTCAACTCTTCATTCTTTTTCTTCAACTACTTACCCATCTTGTGCTTCTTAGGACCACCTTCAAGCTATCAAGACTTTACTAAAGGACATGCTCTGATACGAATTGTTGGAAGCATAATCACTGAGAAGGGGGGTGAATTAGTGATCCAATAAAATCAACTTCAATTCTGATTCTTCAAACTCTTAACCATTTAACATAAGAATTCATGAAGTATATAAACCAATCATTATAATGAATCAAGAAAATAATGCAAGATCAAAGCACATAACACATGATCTCTTTGCCTCTTACATAGGCATACAACAACTCTTTCTCTTATTTACTCAAACACCCCTCATACACATGCTATTGACCTTGAAGTCATTCATCCTTCACACTTTGATATTATTAGATAAACATATAGTCATACACCGACATGAATATCATCCTCACACAACCTTTACCTTGTTCTTCTAATTTATTTCCAATAAAAACCTTTGCACTATCTCACCTAAGAAAAATAAGCCTAATAGCCTTGAAAAAAATTAGCTTACTTGCTCATGACTTGAAACAAACACTATTACACCCTTGCCACATCGATATCAAATAATCAAAAGATAAAACATAAGGGGATAAAGAAAGCTAATACATTCTAACTTGCCATAAGGGGCCACATAAAATTTCTAGGATAATGCACCAACATTCAAAAATGTTTGTATTTATAGGGCATACTTCAAGCACACTACCTTAAATATTTAGAAATATAGAGATACAAAAATAAAATGAATAAGAGAGACATGACAATAACCCACAAACCTAATATGAACTAATAATTAACAAGTACACAAGCAAGTTAGAATCATGTAATTTAATGACTAATTAATTTACAAGGATCATTTTTAGTTGTGTATGTTAGATTGATAGTATACTACATATACATTCAAAAACAATATTCATATGTTTATTTCATTTCAATTCAAAATATATTTTTTAATGTGTACCCAAAATTATTTGTAAAAAATAAAATATAATTAATTGTTTGTAATGCTTATTACATGTACTAGATTAAATAAGCTTGTAATTTTTTATACATATTATTTTTATAAATTGATCTTGTAAAGGATATATTATATTGATTCTTATTCTTATTTTATATTGTATAATGAATTTCATTTAAGTAGCTTAATAAATTTAAAGGTTTCAATACATTATGAAAAAAAAAATTCTAAAGTTTTACCTCATCAAATAGAAAATAAAATACATCCTTGTATACATTGCTTATTTTTTCTAAACAACACATATCCCATAATATGTAATATAAAAATGAAACCCCATAAATAAAATGAAGTACATATATATTATTTATTACCATCATAAAGCCATGAACTATGGCTTGTTATTGTTAAACTATGCATTAAAAATTACAAATGAAATGAAATTTGAAAGATTTCCACACAAGAAACAACATTTTAAAACTAATAAAATTGTACCTCAAACAATATATCTCAAAAATGAGCATGTCTTCATTTTCTAAATCATGTAAAATTTAATTTACATTATAAGAACAATTAAATAATATAACATATTTTAAATCATAGCTTCACATAAACTACAAACTATATAACACTTTATATTATGCTTCATTTTATGTAAGTATTATCAAATAAAGATATGCTATAACTATATAATAACAATCACTTCACATAGCTTTTGATATACAATACCTTTAATTTATTTGTCCTATATCCAAAAACACTATTATCTATTTATAATCAAAATAGTTTGATGAATATAATAAATAGTTTGATGTTTTGAACTTATCCACTTGGGAAAAATGGCTTTCCCCTCCAACCTGCCCCATTAGCAATGGTATTGAGAATCATGTACATAATTATCCATTCATATTGTCCCCATAATTTCTCGTGAGCAGACTGACATGCAACAAATTAATTTTCGATCTACTAGACTATGTCTCCCCAAGGAATGGGCTCTATTTACAACCAAACCATAACTAAATCAAATAAATGAACCTCTCGGAAATTATTTTCCCCATATATAATAGCATTAACACCCTCTAGTGTTCACATAAAAAGTTTAAGGTTATAAATCTCTTGATCCATACAGTCAATCGTTGAATTTATAGATGCCAACCACCTAGTCGAATGTCATCTCTATACAGCAACCACCTAAATAAGTTACAATTAGCTAAAATAAAATATTTAAAACTCTAAACCTAATCAATCCTACCACATGAAACCTAAAACCAAATGTAGATAAATCAAAACAACTGCATTCTCGAAAAGTTGAATTTTGAAAGTAAAAACATAAGATGGAGGATCCAAAACATGGAAAGATGTAAACCTTCTTATGGTATTTTTCGAGATTTGAAGATGTGAAATCTAGTTTGATCCCTAAAATAGAGTAAAAAATATCTTCCTTTTCATCCCTTCCAACCATTTTATCATTTCTCAAACGAAATTAAATAGAAGTAAATGCTATTACGGTAAAAATCAATGAAATCAACATTAAGCTCTTTGTGAAAAAAATAGTCAAAAGATGTGAATGTATAGAATCTAAATTTGAGGCTTCAAGGTATATCGATCTAATAATCATCAGACGGCTTGCACTCACAAAATGACAATATATTTTATGGGTGCATTCACTTTAAACATAACTCCCTATCATTTATAGCTCGCTGACAACCTGCTCTTCCATCACTCAACAAAAACAAGACATATGTTACAAAAACAAGAGAATAAATAATTTATGTCAATATTTTAACATTATAAATAATTTAAGGGTGAAATTATTATTATTTATTTAATTCAATAAATATTGAATTTCCTCAAATAATTACTTGCATAACTGCTATTTATCTAATAAAAAGAATAAATTAATTTATTTTTCTATTTTTTATTATATAAAGATTATAAAACTAATGTCAAAAGTTAAAAATATGAAAAATTAATATATTTTATTGATTACACATTATCCAATAAAAATTAATCAATTGAAGTGATTTCTCTAATTACTTTCCAATAGGTAATAAATATAAAATAACTAGTAGTTTTTTGTGTTGTTGTCCATCAAATACATGTGTTTATCGTTAGTTATCATTTGAATTTTTTTTGGTAATCTTTAAAATTATATAACGGAGAAAGTTGTATATTTTGTAGTGTACTTATTTCTTTGTGTCTTTCTTATCTCACTTTAATTTTATGTTTATTCAAAAGAAAATGCGATAGGAATTTTTATTTTCACATGGATGATATTACAACCTTTATGCTCTTATGTCATTGTAGGTTATGCTTTTGAATATAATTAATGATAAAATTTATCATTAATATCTTTTTTTGAACTCTATAAAATACTTATATTAAATGTCCAAAATTTATTAGAAAATAATCCCATATTTTTTTTTAATAACATCCACATGATTAAATATTTGAAGGGACCACTACTTTAGTTATGCATACATCACATGAAAATGAAGAAATAATTTTTATTAATAAAAAATAAATTATTATGTTGAGATGCATAACCTACAATGTCAGTTGGGGGAGAAGCATCTGATGTCGTGACCATGAAAATAAAATCCTGGTAGATAACCTCTTTTGAATAGAAATAAAATTAATATTACTATACAATAACAAAAGAGCCAACAATATAATTAACAATCTAAATGAATGTGTGTGTGTGTGTGTGTGTGTGTGTGTGTGTGTGTGTGTGTGTGTGTGTGAGAGAGAGAGAGAGAGAGAGAGAGAGAATTAGTCAAAGATAAGTGAAAAGTGGAGACACAAAAAATAATTAAATACAATAACAAAAGAGCCAACAATATAATTAACAATCTAAATGAATGTGTGTGTGTGTGTGTGTGTGTGAGAGAGAGAGAGAGAGAGAGAGAGAGAGAGAGAGAGAGAGAGAATGAATTAGTCAAAGATAAGTGAAAAGTGGAGGCACAAAAAATAATTAAATACATCAATTAGAAAATTAGAGTAGCATAGAAAAATTAAATATATTTCTAATTGTATTTATGTATTTTATATAGGTCTTACATGTAAAATAGATAGTCTAATTTAAATCACAGTCACCTAGTGACTCCATAGCAATTACCTTATGATTGACAATAGTTAGTATACACTTGTTTCCTTCAAAATTCAGAGTAAGATTTTTTTTGTCGTTATTTCACTTATAGATAGTAGGTTTTTGTTTATATCAAGTGCATATCTAACATTGTTTAAGATAACTTGAACATCCCCACTACCTCTAAAAAATTGAGTCCACCCATTATCCAAGGAAAAAAAGTAGTTACTACTATTATCCTCAATAAAATTTACTTACCAATATTTGTGACACATACAGTGTTTTGATACGACTGAATCAAAGAACCAAATGCATGAATTGATTCATTGGTCACATAATTATACAAAGTCAAATTCATTGGGTTCTTCTTCTTCAACTTATTCAACATTATGAGCATAATGAAACTTATTTTGTTCATTTTTCATATTTTTTCACATACCATAATATTTCATACAATGTCCAAGCTATTTACAATTAAATAATTTCCATTTATATTTATTTGAAGTACTTACATTGCTTTTAGAGCTTTATTTTGGATAACTGCTTGCATTGTAATGTTTTTAATTTCCATTTGATCATGTTATGAACACACTTTATGTATCAATTGATGTTGAGGCAATTGACGAATTTTATCTCATTTTTTTTTTATTATAAGTGTTGAAAACTTCTCAAATTCCGATATTTATATTTCCACGATCATATGAAGTAATTCAAAAAATGAGTCATATGTTAAAGTTAAATTATGTAGTACAAAAAATATCAAGTTGTGCTCATCTACAATATTTTTAACTGCTTTCATCTGATTGTAAATAATTTTTAGTTGTAACAAAAATTTAAAAAAAGAACCATCATCTTGAGTGACATCTTGGTGGAAAACAATATTTTTCAAAAATAATTTCATTTCAGCTTTTGAAGCCTAGTATTTAGAAGTAATTTTTTTCATAAATTTGAAGCTATAATTACATTTTTAACTTCTAGAACTAACTTGTCAAGAACATAATTTTTTAACAACACCAAAGCTTCTTTATGACATCTATCATAGTCATCAGGTTCATCATTTATTATTTGATCTTTGACAAATATTATTTAATCAATATTTTGATTATCATATATAATATCTTGTGACTCCATAAATTTTTTTTTTTTTTTTTTTTTTAAATATTATTTTTTTTAATCGGACAAAATGAGATATTGTAAACTAACTATTTATTTTAGATTTGTACTAAAACAATTAAATCAAAAAATAAATAAATAAATAAATAAAATTTATTTTATAAGGAAATATTTCACACGTGACATCTACTTAAAAAATGGAAAATACTACCAATTTTCATCTCACTTTATAGTTCATAAGATATTAAATTATTAGTGTTCTACTCAATTGCCTAAAAATGACATAAAATATTAAATCTGAATATTTAAAAATAGTTTGGAAAAAATTATTTTTGCACACAGTTTTACACTTACAACTAGATAGCACTAAAAACTTTTGAACTTCTACTGCTTACAATTTTATAGATGCAGAATTAACTGATTTCCAGGCAAGGTTTTAAAGCTAATATTAAAAAAATACAATAGTTTTACAAAGTTTAAATTAATAAAAATGAAAAATATTTAAATTATTTAAAGAAATTTAGATTTCCCTAAATACTCATGAATGTGAATAAACTTTAGTTTTAAATGACAACTTTTAATCCTCCAAAAAGAAACGATCTGTGCAGATATAAGTTATGATGATGGTGCTTAGGATGAGTGGTGCCTTGCTTGGCTGTGTATGGCACCTCAACAAATAACTTAGCAAAATAACTTAGTAAATAACTTCAAATCAGATTAAATATCAGAAATAACAAATAACTTTGTAAATTCAACCTGGGCAGTGCCTTTATCGTATCCAAAAGCCTCAACTCTACGTTTTTTTTATAGCAAGCACGAGATCAAAACGCCCTAGCACTATGTTCTACGTAACAAGGAGATCAAACGCCTCCTTAGCACATTGTTCATGATCATAAGTAAATCAAAATGCATTCTTAGCATGCTTTATCTTCACAAAACACTTCACCACATCCTCCTTAGCATGTCCTCATAATGCTTCACCACATCCTCCTCTTTGAACGATGCCTTCTTTCCACACATTCTCCTCTTTCTCTTGAAACACCCTGGTTCACAATTGCGTCCTTCTCTAGCTGCCCACTCTTATTGCCTGAATGAGTCTACTGTTTTTTATTTCACCATATACGGGTTTTCTAAGAAAGACACGCATTTTTCTCTTGGTAAAACTTGGCTTTATCTCGGGTTTTGGAATCTTGTGCTCTATACCATAAAATATTTATTTGAAGCCACAAGCATTAACTCTATTCCAAAGAATGAGCTATTTAAATACCTCAAGGAACACTACAAACAAGGAAGCTAAGCTTGGCGAGATAAAGTAACCACTATCAAGAGGATTAAAGAAGCTTTGGAGAGAATCTACGAGAATAGGTAATAGTTAAACAAATTATAAAATAAACCTAATATAACAATACACGTTATATGATTTATTTTAGCAAACAATTTTAAGAGACTTGAGACAATGGGATCCATTGTGGAATGTGATGAAAAACCTACTTATGTTGAAAGAAAAGTAAGATAGGTACATAACCACAAGTCTCACCTTGATGAAAAAATTTATATGAATGCATAAGATAATGATGAAATTAACAAAAGAATGAGAGCTACAAGTATAATAAATCAACAACGAGATCCACAAGAAACCAAATCTTAAGGGATAAAATAAATTCTAGATGTTCCAACTTCTTGTTTTGGATCATTATACACAAATCTTACTCTGAAAAAGAAGGTATTGTAACCACTCCCTCCACCTACACCATATTCTAGCACAATAAAATCACCTGAAGTAACTTTGTCCCCTTCTTCATCTCATATTATTGAAAGTTCGGATAGTCCACCAAGTATCTCACCTAAATATCTCCACCCAGAAGCCCATAAAAGCCATTACAAACATCGGTTTCCATAACTACAAGTTCCTTAATTTAGATAACCCTACTATTTTTATTTTACCTTCCTTAGAGGATGTAATAACATCATTAAAAATCCCTATTCCAATGTCTAAAATAGAGGATGTTATTCGTACAACTCTTATAAATAGATCCCCCTAGGTTACCTGAGTATATACTAGGTAGATGGCCTCCAAAGCAGTGATCAAGCTACAATCACACCTATTATGATCCAAATCTAGTCTATTACAAACCAAATAGCTACATAAATGACAAGTGTGTCCTCCATGGTTATCCTCCTTTGGTCACTCCAGTATCATTACATATACAAAGCCCTCTTAGGAGCATTGAATCATAATCTCAACCTCATTAAGATCTATATTAACACCTTCATCTTAGCGTAAGACACTTCAAGCCTCAATGTTAATGGTAGAATAGTTCATCTTAGATCCACTTCTAGAGTGACTACCATGTCTAGGTTACAAAGAATCATTGGTAGAATAATATCAAATACAAAAGACCATAAAGGGAAAGGGAATATTCATATGATCCTAGTGTATGTTATTAAGGAGGCAAGAGTGACACAAGTCACAACTTGTGTTAGACCTATACCTTTGTAAATCTCTATGATATACTCTACATCAGTCACATCCTCTGCATCATCCAATATTATTGTTCCTCTCACCTCTATCACTAAACCCTCTTCCCCTTCATCTGATCAACATATTTTTTCTACTATTACTATTTCATCCATTCCCATTGCATTAACCATTTTCTCTTCATTTGACACCATGGTACCACTCATTGTGACTATAGTATCCACACCTCCCACTACTTCAACAATTGTACTACCATAGGAATAACAGGACTAGATTGAAAGAATTCAAATAACACATGCACAAAGGCCTAAAATGATTATACAAGATGATCCTAGAGTAAATTTGAAATTTGACTAGGCTACAATAAATTTGAAAAGAGTTACTACCGAGAAACTAACACAAGAGGGAAATTACATGATATATGAGACAAAAGAAGAACTCTTCACTTTGAAAAATAAGAATAAAAGGAGAAGTAAAGGTCATGCAAGTAGTGAAGATGAGATGGTCAAGGACCTTCAATTAGTTATAAGATCTTCTCATCGAATGAACAAATAAGTATTTCAAGAGATGAAGTACAATGTAATAAATTTCAAAGTAGAATTGAGGCCTTTGTTCCTAAATATCTTGTAGAAAATGTAGACAAGGCTCTTAAATATTTCCTTGAACTATTAACAAAGGTAAATGAATCCAAAATAAAGAGCAATGTATTACAACATAAAGTTAAAGGTTATTTGGCATAAATCAATTTGATGGATGTAAAATTCATAAATATTTCCAAACAAATTGAGAAGGGGATGTTCCCAAACCTTAAAATAATGAACTTGTTCGATGTTAACATGTGCCAAATTTTTTACATGCACACAATTTTTTTTAGAAGAATGGTCAAAACACACAGACACTACTATGCATCCAATAGGATTCTGGACTTATTTTTAGAAGTCAACATCCCTTCTTTGTTCTTCCTTGACAACAAACTTATTGCTCCTATAAAGTTTTCTAGATTGTTGGCTATTATTGTGACTAAATTCAAGAGAGAAGTTTGGTGTGAAAGTAGGAGTGGAAGTAAAGAGGTCATTGACTTGATCACATATGCCACATAAAATATGCAACTCACCAATGCAATTCAAGATGCTCGTACACTCCCTTATCTAGCTATGTAATCTTATTGACATGCATAGAGACATTATTCATAACACATTTTTTTAACCTCCCCCAAAAAGATAAATACAATCATGGATGTGCACAAGTAATGTTGAGCTAAAAAATTGTTACCTCAAAATTTACACACAAGTCCAATTGACCTATAGATCATAAGAGTGTTTTCAGTTTTCTTGCTTTTAAATTATTTTATTTTTTGGCATGTCCCATATGTAGGATAGGATTAAGATGCAATTTTATTCTTGCATGCAAACTATTAGTTTTTGGATGCGCTGATTCATAAGCACTCTTATTTATACTCTTTGTAATCAACCCTTCTAAAAGATAAAGATTTTTCAAGGCTAAACAATTTCATAAATCACTTGGGATGTTGAGTGAGATTTTTCAAGGCTAAACAATTTCATAAATCACTTGAGATGTTGAGTGAGTTTTTGTCATTTTGGCTTCCTCAATTCTGGACTTATCCATGACTGTTTCTGACTAAATTGATAAATATATGAAAATCATTTGCTTATTTTTGGAATATTGAATCAGGTAATTAATTGGTTTAACTATTTCTTTAATGAAATTTTTCCTATAAAATTGGATATGTGGATTAGATGTGTTGTTTTATCTAATCACTATAGTCAATTGCCCTTTAAAGTAACATTACATGAAATATTCAGACTTATTTCTTCATTTGAGTCGTGACTATATTTATATGAATTCGAGCTCATTAGCTATATTTACGTGGATAACAATTACATACAGTTAAAAATGATAGGGTGACAACCCATTAGCATGTTAGAGTGGGTCACAAACCTGCATCAACACAAATGTCTTAAATTATAGTCATCATTGTATGACGGTTTTCTCTAAATTGAATATATTGAATGATTGATAAATTTGTTGATGTGTTTGTTGCACTTTGTATGAATACTTAAATCAATGAATATTGGTTTGCATCCAGTACTAGGATCTATCAAAATTCTTGGTTATTGTAAAATCTAAATTTATTTTTGTTGTTTTATCATCCTTTCTATTTTATTTTTTATATCATAACTTTTTCAAATAACATAACATCATTGTCAATACTCATATTAATTATATTTGTGATTTGAAAAATAATTAATTTTTGTACAAAAAAATTTCTCAAACATCAAATATTCTACCTTCTTTATAATTATTTGTTCCAACAATTATTTATTCATAAAACCATACTCCTCAAACTAATATTACAAATTACTTTTGAGAATTCTTAATTAAGATGCTGAAAACCAATCAATATATTTTTATCAACAAGAAACTTACATGAACAAATACTATTTGACAAAGAAAGCATTCCGTGCCCTTATTATGAAAACCAACATAACTATTTGTTATTGTGTTGAATGGGAAAACTAGCGTCAGTAATTACGAATACATTATTAATGACGTACGAAAAATGTCAACGTTTGCATAATGTGCGCCATGGATACGATCAACCAAAAAGACCAGCTCCGCCTCCACATCTTTTATGTTTTTATTATTTATTAACGACAACGGTTGATATAAAATGATTAAAGGGGAGAACGTATAATTAAAGGCAGCATTACAATGCATTTGGAGAATACAGTTTCAACGTTGAATGGATAGACGCCCACATCCTTTGCATATGCTATCATGAAATACCACGTGATGGCAGCATTTTTATATGGATTTCGAACCCAGGCGGAGAAGTGGGTGGAAGGAAACTAATTCTCAACACCCTTTTGCTTTATTGACCCTATTGGGCAATCTCTCCAAATCTTTTTACGGTTTTTCTGGATAGCTATCATCTTGAGTTTTAATATTTTCGAACTAGGTGTCAATGGAAATATGGTGCTGTATGACAAAAAGAACAGAACCGTGTGGCAGAGCTTCGATTATCCTACGGACACTCTTATGGTAGGCCAATCGTTAAAAATAGACGGAGTGAAAAAGCTGGTGATGAGCCGGATCTCGGAGGACGACGGCGCAGAGGGGCCTTATAGTTTGGTATTAGAACCAGGCGGCTTGGCACTCTACACCAGTTTCCCGACGCCTCTCCACTATTGGATTCTGAGTTTCTATGACAGCCAAACAAAGGATTTGTTCTTCACCACGCATGTCTGTAAGCGGCCCCTGACCAACATAACCTTCCTCAGCGACCCTGAAGCCGACCAGGGATTCCGCCTGACGATGGATATGCACCACGGCAATTACATTGCACCGCCTCAATTGAGGTCACCAAAGCTCTGCAAATTCAGTCCCGACGAAATCGACTCCTCCGCAAATTACTACATAAGCACTCCCAAATTTAATAGCACATTATCGTTCGTCAGGCTGGACTGGGTCGGAAATCTGATAATGTATACTTACTCTCCCCAATTGGATGACAATATGTGGGGCATCACATATGAGCGGTTTAAGTGCGAGGAGGGAGAAAAGGCTTGTGGCCCGCCAAGGAAGTGTGGTTCCTTTGGGCTCTGCCAAAACAGCACCTGCGTGGCCTGCCCTCAGCCCGACGGACTGAAGGGGTGGAGCAACAAATGCTCTCCTCTTCAGCTGCACAGCTGTAACAGTAGCGTTGCCCGTGTTGACTTTTATAAAATTGTGGGAGGAGAGCATTTCTCGAACAAATATGTGGGAGGAATCGGGAAAGTAAAGGTTGAAGAATGTCAGAGGAGGTGTTTGGGTGACTGTAAGTGCGCCGCCTCCTCCTTTTGGGAGGAGGAGTCCACATGCTTCCTCTCACAAACTCTCGACACCATGCAACAGCTTTTATAATTATAATGTTTTTAAATATATATTTACTATTTTTAAAAAAATTAATTTTTTTATATTTTTAAAAAAATTATTTGTTCATATTATAATAATTTAATATATATAAATATTAGGGTTTAACAGGTTTTTTGTTTTATCTCAATTTTAAAAAAGATTATTAATGTGATTTGGTGTATCGATGCATTCGACATTTTGAAAGTTACGAAGAAGAAAACTTAACCATAAACAAGTATCTCGATTCTATTAATTACAAATAACAAAAACATCATCGACAATATCAGCGTAAAAATCCATCCACCAAACGAAAAAGAAACCACCTCATACCTCACTTAATATTTCTTGTGAGAGCATAGTTCCATATGACACAAGTTTATTTTAGAAGCAAAATGTTTCCTGTGAGAGATCTCAGTGCATCATTTATCATCACCAACTAGATTATTACCCTGAAGAAATACCATGTCTGAGTCAAGGCCTCCAAAGAAGAAGCACATGGAATTATTTATTGCAAAAAGTGATATGTCAATAACTTATAAACTTTATATATATGTTAATAATATATATATATATATATATATATATATATATATATATATATATATATATATATATATATATATATATATATATATATATATATAAAGTTTATAAGTTATTTACATGTTATTTATAGTTTTGACGGTGCCCATATGATGTTGATAATATACGTTTAATTTAACTTAACACACACATACATATATACATATATATATATATATATATATATATATATATATATATATATATATATATATATATATATATAAAGTTTATAAGTTTAACACACATATATATAAAGTTTATAAATTAATTTAAATTAAACATATATTATCAACATCATATGGGCACTGTCAAAACTATAAATAACATGTGAATAACTTATAATCTTTATATATATATATATATATATATATATATATATATATATATATATATATATATATTTAATTTAAATTAACTTATAAACTTTATATATATATATATATATATATATATATATATATTTATATTTACTATTTAAAAAAATATATATATTTTTATATTTAAAAAAAATTATTTGTTTATATTATTATAATTTAATATATATAAATATTAGGGTTTAATAGGTTTTCTGTTTTATCTCAATTTTAAAAAAGATTACTAATGTGATTTGGTGTATCGATGCATTCGACATTCGATTCTATTAATTACAAATAACAAAAACATCATCGACAATATCAGTGTAAAAAGCCATCCACCAAATGAAAAAGAAACCACCTCATACCCCACTTAATATTTCTTGTGAGAGCATAGCTCCATATGACACAAGTTCATTTTAGAAGCAACATGTTTCTTGTGAGAGATCTCAGTGCGTCATTTATCATCATCAACTAGATTATTACCCTGAAGAAGTACCATGTCTAAGTCCAAGGCCTCCAAAGAAGAAGCACATGGAATTATTTCTTGCAAAAAGTGATCTATCAAACTCTGGAGAGATTTTGTGGCAACAAATTCGTATCCGAAGACCTTTTTTTCAAAGGGAACCTCTTTATTAATACAATAAGAAGAGAACACTTCAGAGGAGTATACCACAGGAGAAATAAAAGTTTTAAACAATTTTATGAGACAACCATTATCTTTAACAGTATTAAAATACTTACCCCTACCTCTAGAATCTGTTTCCCTATCCTTACCAAAGACAATAAGATGTTCCACATTAGCATCTTTCCACCAAGTTCCATATTTTCCAATTTTAATCTTGCTATCAAATTGACCACCAAAATTCTTGGGGAAATCAATAGCCATATGACCACAAGCAAAGTAGTTCTTGCATCTAAAATTTAATCATTCATAATCCAAAGGTTGATTCTTGATTATGTTACTAGCTTTGATCTTAATAACTTTAGGAGATTTTTTGGAGAGATCGAAGACAATGCACATCCAAGCAAAGGTAGTGTGCATGTGAGATTCAGTCTCAGAAGAAAGAGAATAAACTCCCTGAGAGAGCTACCAATGGCCAAAAGTGAATAAGTCTGACAAAATTTCAAAGGAAAATGAGGCAACCTGATCCAAACTGGTGCTAAAGCAAAGGAATCTATAATAGGTTTAAAATTAGGGAACCATAATTTAATGTATAGAAAGGCTTTTTCACAAGACCATGGGCCCAAACGCAACAATCAGTCTCTGTCAGTGGAGGAAGAGCAAACAATGATGAAGCCCTTGGCACAAGGATGAATAATGAAAGTGATATTCAAAAGAGGTTTCCAATGTTTGGAAATCTAGGTGTGCAAATTGATTGCGCTCAATCAAAAATTATAAATTTGAAAAATCATTGCCATAAAGAGAACAAAACTTCCTCCTTTAGGTCTACACATCCCAACTCAAGCAAAGGAAAATTAGGCCTATTCCTCCCTAGAATGCTCTATTCAAAATAATGATCTAAAATACCACCCACCAAAGAAACCCTCAAGAAAGAGGACATATTAGAACCAAGTATGACCTCTAGGTCCCTCCGTGCAGTGTATAAAAAACTTGAAGCCATTGAAAATTTGAAGAAACCCTAATGAGGAGCAGAAAGCATAGAACAAAATCCATGTTAAAGACTAGAACCAGTGTAAGATGATTCCTAAATTTATAACAACATGACCTTCAAGGGAAAAACACCTCTCCTAAGTGATGCCATAAATAGTAATGACCTTAGAAACTCTTGGAGGAGGAAAAATGGAGCACAAGGGTGTATAAAATCCATGTCCTAAAATGTCAACAGATCACTTCACAGATAATTTAATTAATATTTTTAATACAAAAACATACTTTTACTTTGCAATATCTTAAAAATAAATTAATTTTATGAGAACATACCAACACATAAATCTACTTTCCTTACCTAATACCTCTTGAAGTACACCTTGTTCTAAAGATATTTATTCACTGCCATGCATCACCACCTTCTTTATTCTGCACATGTTCTTTATTTAGAGCAATCATTGTTCTTCTCATCATGAGATTTTCTCTAATAACTGTTGTTGCAACTTCAGTATTTTACTCTTTTATTTTAGCTTTAACTAAATTTACTCTTAGGTGATCCTCTAACCTCATTTTTTGATCTTGGTATTATGGATACTCAAAGTCTCTATGGCCTTCTTCTTTGCATATGTAACAAACCTAAGACCTATGTTGATTTGGAAACCATCCTCTACCACCACCATAGCTTCATCCTCTCTAAAATCCTCTTCCTTTTTACTAGTTTTGAAACCCTTGTCTATTATATTTTTGTCTTTATGGACCACGTGATGATTCTCCTCTAGTGGTATTAAACCCACCTATATTTGTATTATATCCACCTCATCCCCTTATTATATGATATTGTCCTCTTCTTGGCCCAATAGATGTTCTTCTGAAATTCTATCTAGTGTATTCTTATTCTACCTTCAAAGCTAACTTATAAGCTTATTCTATGCAAAGTATTCTATGCATGCCTAATTCCTCTTGAATATAAAACTTTAAATTATTTACACACTTTGCAACCATCTTCACTTATGTCTCATCATGCTCCATGCATATGGAAAACTTGTAAAACTCATATGTATAGTCTTGTATATTGTGATCCTTCTGTCTCAAATTCTAAAATCTTCTGTATAAGGTTTGTGCATAATCTACAAGAATACATTTCTCCTTCGGCTTTGTATCCATATTTTTCCATGAGTTGATATTCTCTTTACCTTTTCTCTGCCTTTCTTTCTGCTAGTGATCCCAACAAATCATTGCATGATCCTTCAATTTTGTGCATGCAAACTTTACCTTTTTGTCTTCTCTCATAGTTTTCCATACAAAAAACTTCTCCATGTTGTTCATCCAATCTATCAAATCATTTGGTTTTAAACTTCCTCCATAATCTAGAATGTCAACCTTGATTACTTTATTCCTTCCCTCTAAATCTCTAACCATTATCTTTTCTATTGATGGCGGTTGTTCTTGTTTCTCCTCTTATGGTATTTATTTTTCATGATCTATGTAATCATCTACATCAACTTCTAATCTCCTTTGTCTTTGACTCACAATAATCTCGGTTAATTATTCTACTTGCCTCTATAGTGCTTCAATAATATGGTTCATCTAAGTGATTCTTCCTTGTCCTCTCACCATTTCTTGCAATTCCAAGATTTGAACTTGCTGTAATACAAAATAATGAACCAAAATACAATCAAGAAAAATAAAAATCCAACAAACCATGATTCTAAACAATAACTAGTATGGATTCGTATTGAGTGATTCAAATAACTACAAACTATGCATAAATAAGCCTCAACTCAAAATTGGAGTTGGCATGTAAAATTTAAAACTCTAAAAATAATAAAACTCAACCCACTATTTTTAATAGTTGTTATTTTTAATTAGTTTCACATGCAAGCACGCGCAACTCTAAAAATCTCCAAAATTAAACTAAACTCTAAAATTAACATATCAGAGGAATTTCAACTTAAGTTCAAGCCCAATTAAAAAAATAGACAATTTGTAAATTTATTTTAAAAAAAAAAAAAAAAAAACTCAAATAATTTTAAACTACAATTTCGGACCCTCAAATGATCACGTTTGGTCTCTAAAAGTATAGAAAATGCCATGTAATTGAAAGGACAAATTATGATAGCATTGAACTTTTTGAGTCGATTATTTTATTGTAAATATAAATTCAAATGAAATTATGAATTAAAAATTATAACCTCCGAAAATTTGACCATTTTTTCTACATCAATACCTTGACTCCACTTTTCTTATTACAAATTTATTGAAATATTTCATTTGAAAACATACATTTTATGCATACCATTACAATTTTTTATCTTATATCTCAATTATCTTAATATTTTCAACATTTAAAATTTTTGAAAAACTTTTAAAAATTAAAACCATCTCCATATAAAATAATATATAATCAAAATAATTATTTTCTATTTAACATAATTTTAAACCAAAAAAAAATACTACTCCATTTAATACCAAGAAAATGCTATTAAACTCCCCACGTATATATAAAACACACACATAAATAATTTAATGATAATACATTCATCTTCTTTATAAAATGTTCACGAAATAATTTATATTACAAGAACGTAACTCCCGGTAAGATTTAAGGAGAGATTAAATTTATTAAAAATTATCGTAAAGACACTTCAATTTTTTTTCACTTGGCATTACAAATCGTCCACCATCTCTTTATTTAATGGGTTATAAAATTGGCCCAAACATTTTTAAAAGAGTTATCTTTTTCCATTTAAGAAAACATTAAGCAAATCATATAAAAGCTTGTTTGGATCCATTACTCAATCACTATAAAATAATAACTGACACCATAGATAAAGGAATAGCTCTTTTACCAAAAAAAAACCGGTTATAAGTGTCGAAAGTAGATGCCTCCCAAGGCGTGAGGAAAGAGCACAAAACCCAAAGAAGCAAGATCTCCACCACACCCCTCCCACATATTATTTATTGGGTGGAGTGGGAAAAAAAAAAAATTGTATGAGTGGATGAAACCAACTACTTAAACACAAATACGTTGACACTGTATACAATATAATGGATCCATAAAAAATGATTTTTAGTCTATCAAAGTTTTATATATATATATATATATATATATCTCAAGAAGATGATCTTGGTAATGATAGAAAAATTAAGAAATTTAAATAGAAAAAATGCTCAGAATAAAGCACACACATATGAAGGTGAATTAGGTTGAAACAACAAACTCTTAATAGCTCTATATGACTATCTGGGTAAAAATGATCACATAAAAAACCATCACATAAATGTAAAACCAAATGTCATTGGAACAAACACCAATGAAAAATGGCTAAATTTTCAAGAGCTCTAGTAAATAATTTATCTCTATTGGGAGTAAAGGATATGGAAATGGTTATCAGGTGTGTATTGGCATTAAAGCATGCAGAATATTTTGTGCTGGGGTTTGGTTTAGTTATGTTGCTGCACAATTGTGAGTGTTTAGGTGGAGACGTGGTTCTTTTGAGGGCATTCTTAAGCAAAAACTAATGAATAATTTAAGAGAATATTAGAAAAAATAATACTTTGGGTGGCTAACAAAGCAACTCTTCTATGAAATGTGTCTTGTGTTTTAAACTTATTCGTAGAGGGTTATCTCAGTGTGTTTGATTTAGAGGTTCGATATATTTGGTTGATAAAGAAGATGCAAACAACCAAAGCATTCAAGGTTATGATGTTGGAATTTGTTAGTCTGGTTAAGTTAGGCGACCATAACCATACCTAAATTGTTTGGGAGAGTTTTGCATATCTAATAGATTCGTGACTGGCAGGAAAAAAAATGTCAAGAGGAATGAAACTAAGTTCTTGGAAGAGCATCGTGGAAGCCATTAGAGGGTTGGGTAAGGAATATGGAATTTTTTTGGCCTCTTGCATGACAGTTATTCCACCTTAAAATTGCCAAGAAGGCCATGATAAGTATTAACATAAATATGGGTTCTAATTGAGGAAGTGCAAAAGTTACAGAGCTAGTTTATTATTGTCAATTTGGTATTCTGTGGAGATATAATGGAAGGAAACACAACATAGGGAAATAATACTACTTAGAATTCACCTTAAAAATATAATGAGCTCCTTATATATATATATATATATATATATATATATATATATATATATATATATATATATATATATATATATATATATATATATATATATATATGTATGTATATGTATATATATATATTTTTTACCACGAGTTATTTCTGCATTTGAAGTGCAATGTTAAAATGATAGCCACTCAATTTGCATTTATGCCAAATAGAAGAATTTACCAAACCAAAAAAAATCTAGAGTTGCCCAGAAAATTGTTACTTCCAACCAAAGGAATGTAATTTAATTGATTATTTTTTAATAAAATAATTCAATTTTTAAAATAAAAAATTTGCAAGCAAAGTTTGGGGGTAAAGACACTATCAAATGTGAACTTTTTAATATAGAATAACAATAATTAAATAAATTAAATAAAAACTTACTTGAAAATTTGGAGATCCTCATTTGTGGGAGGCCATTTAAGAAAATGGTAATCCTAAGAATGCATTGTCTAAGCAGGTATCATCAAATATACACACAATCTCCCTAATGAAAGCTTTAGTGGCCAACTCAAAATTTGCTAATGGAAATCTATCCTTACTCTTACTGCTTTCAAATCTCCCATTTTTTGTAGAATCATTGGAAGCCACCGCTGCCTCCATTACAATGGTGGAAGATATATCTATGATTTAGAACCCTGACCTTCATCCTACAAATTTTTTTATGTGATAATATGTATAATAATATACAACCACTATTTTACTTGTGTGACCTCCACCTGATAAAGAAGGAACCCATGGCAGTTAAGAGTCTCCATTTTCTTGTATGGAACCATTAGCCTTAATGAAGCTCATGACAAGGTAAGAAGATTGAGTGGCATCTATCAAAGGAGTACAAATCAGCCACATGAAGAAAATCCAAAAGGTGAGACAGTGAATTTTGCTTTACTTACCAAGGCTGATTTATGTACTAATGAGGTTTAGATACAATAAATGAAAGAAGAGATGGATTCTATTCATAGGAATGACACTTGGGAGTTTACAAAGCTTCCACATGATAATAAAAATAGGCACCAAATGGGTCTAGAAGACTAAGTATAACAGTGATGGAAGTATTGAAAGGCATAAGACAAGATTAGTTGCTAAAGGCTTCACACAGAAGTATGGCATTGATTATGAAGAGAAATTTGCACCAGTAGAAAGACAAGAGACCATTAGAATGTTTATTTCATTAGCAACTCAAAATAATTGGAGCATCCATCATATGGACGTGAAAAGTGCCTTATTGAATGGGTACTTAGAAGAGGAAGTATATGTGGAATAGCCATAAGGATTTGAAGTGCAAGGAAAAGAAAATCATTTCTATAAGTTGAAGAAGGCTTTGTATGGCCTCTAACAAGCACCACGAGCTTGGTATGTTAAGATTGATGGATATTTTCAGGGGAATGATTTTCAAATAAGTAAGAGTGAAACTACCCTTTACTACAAACAAGAAGGTAATGATATTCTTATTGTAAGTTTGTATGTTGATGACTTGTTGTATATGGGTAGCGGTTCTAAGATGAAGGATGAATTCAAAGCTGCTACGATTAATAAATTTAAGATGAAAGATTTAGGTTTCATGAAATATTTTCTAGGAATGGAGGTTTATCAAAGTGAGCATGGAATTTTCATTTGTCATACAAAGAATGCCAAAGATATGTTGAATAAATTTGATATGGTTGATTGTAAACCAGTCTCCACTCCAGTGGCTCATGGTGTTGTGTTGTGTAAAGATGATGGTGATAAAATAGTTGATGAGATAGCTTATAGGAGCATTATTGGAAGCTTGATGTTTTTAACTCACACAAGATCTGATATTACTTATTCAGGTTTCATTTGTTTCAAGGTACATGACAAATCCATCTGAAATACATATGAAGGAAACCAAGAGAATTTTGAGGTATGTGGGAGGCACTCTATATTTTGGTATTCATTACTACACTTCTAAAAGGTTCAATCTTGTTGGTTTTAGTGATTCTAATTAGGGAGGTAGTTTGAATGACTGAAAGTCTACATTTGGTAATTATTTTTCTTTTGGTTTAGGTTTGATTACTTGGAGCTCAAAAAAGCAAAGTATAGTTGCCCTTTCTTCTACAAAAGTAGAGTATGTTGCAGTCACTATAGTAAGTACACAATCATTATGGATTAGAAAACTTCTTGATGGAATCAAAGAGATACAAATTCAGCCCACAATGATTTTCTATGATAACATTAGTTTCATCAAATTGGCCAAGATTCCAGTCCATCACAGCAGGACAAAACATTTTGATTTAAAGCATCATTTTATCCGAGATTTACTATAGAATAAGGTATTATAATTGAAATACATCAGCACTAAAGAATAGTTAGCAGATATCTTCACTAAGGTAGTTGTAAAGGATCAGTTTTTGACACTCAGAGATCAGATTGTGAGCCCTCTTAGCATCAAGGGGGAGTATGCTGAAAAGAACGTCTAGTTCCATCGTGGATTCCAAATTTACATTCATGATGCATCACCATGATGTAGTTCATTAACCACCATCCTCAGTTCTATTTTTAGACTACTAGTTTAGAGAGCAGTTAACAAACTCATTTTTATCATCAAGCTGCCAGTCTTCTAGTGCAACTAATAATGCATGTCAAGTGCATGCTTTATTTTTTATTTTTTTCATCATATCTTTAGATACAAAAAAATATTTTTAGCATATTTCATTTTTTTATATAAGTTTCAATAAAGAATTTATTATTCAGCGTGCAAAAATACATAGAATTATGTGTGTGCTCTATTTTTTTTGAGTTAATAATTGTAGATCTCTACTGTCATAATTTGTTACTATTATCTATGTTATTATTTTATTCATATCCTAATGGTTCAGGAATAAGGCATTTTTTAAAAATCTACACCCACAATGTTAGACTTTTCAACACTAGCACCTAACTACACCGTGACCACCAAGCTCAACTAACTATCAACCACGAATAGAACCAACACTACTAACATAAACCATGTCTGCCAGCATCATCTAGTGATATTTATCACATCATGCATCAAGATTCAGTTGTTTCCAAAATTTTCCATGGATCTTTAGCTCAATGAATTATGGCAAATCTATAGAAAGATTCAGATTGACTAGTATTCAGGGAAATGCGGAATGGTGCATCCACTTAGTATTTTCATCAATCAATAAGCATTCACCCAATGAATCTCCAATAACTTTCAAACCCACAGATGGTGTAGCCTTACCAGATTAGTTTGACATCAAAAGCCTCAATGAGCGAATTCAAATCTTTCAAACCTTCATCAAATTAAAACTAAAATGGCAGATGGGGTAGCCTTACCTAGACTAGTTTGACATCAAAAGCCTCAGTGAGAAAATTCAAATCTTTCAAACCTTCATCAAATGAAAACTGAAATTTCAAATGGGGTAGCCTAACCTAGATTGGTTTGACATCAAAATCCTCAATGAGCAAATTCAAATCTGGATGCCATGGTTTCATAACAAGAAAGCTCTTACCATAGGTCCAACTTTGAAAAATAGAGTTTCTTTCTTCCAGAATAGAGAAATAAACAACAAAAAAATCTTCTAGCATAGGTTAATATGATAGCTTTACCTTTCAACTCCCATGTTTTCACTATTCATTGGCACAGAGCCGAAAAAGAAGGCCATAAACCAGTGAACCGGTATATCAGACTATCGCAAGAGAAAGCCTTTTCTTTGTCAAGAAGCTCTTTCACTGGTTTTTATTCAAATACTATCGAGGGAAGGGTTTTTTTAGGGGTGAATTAGTTAGTCTATTTTCTAGTAGCTTCTATAAATGTTGGGTGAGCCTTTTCCCCTACCTTCAACACCACCCTTTGACTGGTGCCATTAGGGTTTGGATTTGGATTTACCTCGAGAATAGAAATTTATATTCCTTTAGCCTCTACCCCCTCCAATAGCCTTTCTAGATTGAGCATGGCCTTAGGGCTCTTAGTAAGTAGATATGTAGGGCTCTAATCCCCTATCTTAGCAGATGTCACCACTGAAGTAGCCACCTTGGTGGATGTCATCGCCTTGATGGCAGACGCTGACTTGAAACATTTAGCTAAGGACTGTGATTAGGGCTCATAGTGATTGATTAGATTTCATAAAAAGGATGGTTATCTTGTGGAATATATTAAGCAATTATTTATATTATATATTTATAATAATATAAAAATATATAATATTAACATATTTATATTATATTAAATTTTGCATATATATATATATATATATATATATATATATATATATATATATATATATATATATATATATATATATATATATATATATATATATATATATATGTTCATAAAGAGGTTGTTTATCATATGGAATATATTAAGCAATTATTTATATTATATATTTATAGTAATATAAAAATATATATAATATTAGCATATTTGTATTATTATATATATATATATATATATATATATATGGGTTCATAAAGAGGTTGGTTATCCTATGGAATATATTAAGCAATTATTTATATTATATATTTATATTAATATAAAAAATATATAATATTAAAACATTTATATTATATTAAATTTTGCATACATACATACATACATACATATATCCATACATACATATATATATCCATACATACATATATATATCCATAATTTATAAAAAAAATTGTTGATTTTCAATAAGTTGTGTTGTTTACTCCTTGTTTGGTATATTTTTATTATTGTTGTAAATATGAAATGTTTTATAGGTTGCACTTTCAGTGTCTCTCACTTTCACTATACAACTTTCCTTTAAAAATTTTAGTGCATTTATGTTATATATTGCTTTGTTCTTCTCCATCGTTCACCATTGCTCAAGCTCAATGCCAAACAAAAAAATCCCCTCTTGATATAGTTGATTTCCATGTCTAATTAAAGAGCACACCACCTCATTTTCCACTAGATCATCTTCACCAAAAATATCAAATTATTATTGCTTTACATTTCATACATAAAAGGTAAAATATGATTTAGTGATTATAGGTTTCAAAGTAGGCATGACTCCCAATTTACAATTTTTTAACAAAACCTCATTTTACTTAGTTATTATGTAATTAATTAAATAATAATAATAATAATAATAATAATAATAATATTATTATTATTATTATTATTATTCAATTATATTATATTGAATATAAAAATAATAATATGTAATATCATATATTAATATATATAATATTAATTATTTTATATTCTTAGGGTATTTTACACACAAACACTATTATTATTACAATTAATAATATTATAAAACTATATTATATAATATAATACTATATAATATATATTATATTAATTTAAATATAAATCATAGTTATAATTAAATAAGGGTTAATAACATACAAAAACACCAAATTTGGATCCCTTAAGAGAGGACAAGGCAATAAAGATAATGAAAATGATGAAACATTTCAATGTGCATTGGGTGGTGATGGTAAGTGGCTATGATAGGGTATTTTAGGTAATACCATATGCCAGGGGACCCATATTGTACAATAAACCTAAATTTAGGATAGTGGTTCAATTTATATTACCAACATCACCCATTGCAAAGGGTTCCATAACTTACAGTATGGAAACATCTTTTATTTTTAATTTTTATTATTGAGGGTGGACAAGGATACCATGAGAGTTTATTTGATTGAAACATGGCTCCACATTTGATGTGCAGCTCAAATCAACCATGCAATGTCATTAATGTAGGGATAAGACATTGAGGTCCCAAAATCTATCTTGTAGATTCCATTCATCGACATTGAAAATATATTCACACCTAAAAATAAAAAATAACATTCTTTTTGACGTTCCTTGCACCATCACGGTATCTGCTAGTCTAATTTGATTTAAAAGTAGGGTAAATGGTTGAGGCTAGAGAGGGGAAGAGAGCAATTAGGGTAAGAATATCCTTTCTGATATGTAAGAATATCAAAAAGAGTGGTCTAAGAGGTAAGAATATCCTTTTTGATAAGAGCATGAAATATTAAATGGGTAAAATAGTTGGGTTCAATGATTTAAATAGTTTTAGGTTTATTTGTTTATACAGTGGATAATGTTCAAGTTCTTGTTGGTTTTTTTTTGCAATAAGAAATACTTTTGTTATGTTAATATTGAAGATTGCTTGTAGTTTTCACATCTTCAAAAATATTAGGTAGAATTGTCCTAAAAATAAAAGGAGATCAAATTTTACATGCCCGTTGTTACAATGTGTTTCTTTTTTAGTGTTATGTGGCCTTCAAGTATGTTGATTCTATGTATGTCTTTTATGTTCTTTTTAAAATATAAAATATAGTTTAATTGGAGTTAAGAGAGTGTTGTAGTGATAATGGATTCCATTCCTATTTAGTAACTATCATGAAATTTAAATCATTCATGATGAATTATACCTCTTATGTTTGTTCAATTTTTGTGAGAATAATTATGTACGTTGTATGAAATTAACCTTTGTTTATGTTTGATGGTTTGTCACTACTAGTATGACTAAGGATATTGACAAAATCGTTGTCACAATCTACTATCTTTGATTTTTTAATAGGTCACAAGGTCACAAAATTGGTATTTTATCTTTCTTTACACTCCAATACATTTTTTATTTTATATATTGTGGTCATCTGCTAATAGCAAGATCCCATGTAATATCATAATAAAACAAGTGACAATAATTACAGGTGAATCATCCCCACTGAGATCTACCTAGAAATATGTGATTTTAAAAAAATTAAATACATATACCAAAAATAGATTATACCATGAGAATCTAACATAGATCATATGAAGTACTCAAAGCGTGATAATAGAAAACAAAGCACATTAAATCATATATAATGGATCTCTAATATCATGAGAGCACATCATAATGCAAATAGAAATTAATTATATTAACTCAGCTGCAACTGATACAATTCTATAGCCACCACTTTCAATGTACAATAATAAGTAATTACAACTCTTCATGACAATATTCAATCATAAGTACAATATAATACAATGTACATATAAGATACATGGCTCTCCTGGAGTATAGTTCATGAACTCAAGTATCTGTGGCAATCTCAAGTGTCATCTCAATAAGTAGTAATGTTGTGGGGAGGGATAACATCATTTGAGTAGTTTTCCACACCACCAACATACCAATGAGCCCCAGTACTAATCCCTTCAAGAAATGACCCTCCTTTCACAAATGAGTAGATAGTGATGGTGTCAGAATCTAGAGAGATAAGAAAGTACATGTGTTATGTATGATTTCTAAAACTAAACATGTAATGTATCATAGAAAAACTAATTTATTACAAGATATTACATAAACATGTAAATCATACCCATGAAATGATAATGTCTCACTAAACATACTTTGGCCAAAGCTTTAAGAATAGTAAATAAAAAGTGATCTATATATCAATCAATTCATACACACCACTTGATCAGACTACCTTCATCTAGCATTGTGATGCTATTAATCCAATGAAGTCCATCTTACTCTTTAATTAGTATCAGTGATGCAGATTGGCTAAATACAATTCAACCATAAAACTCATATAATTTACATCCTACTAGAAAACACATCATATAACATGTTAAACATAGGAGTAACCAAAGAATATATTTATTTTTTCAAACATATGAATGAATCTTGCATTATTTTCAATTCCATACTATAAATAATGACTAAAATTCATACCACCTAGGTAAATACATAATAAACTACAACTTCAAATTTCACAATTCATTTCCAACCATACTACACCCTATGATAACTCATATTACTATAGTCTAGTATTTTTAATCATAACTACTAATTATCAGAACTAAGCTAATAAAGTAGTCATAAATACATAGAAACATAAATGCATATACAACATCTAGATATAGTAAAACAAAACATAGTTTAAACAAAAAATTGAGTTGTCTAAACTAGCATTTGTTTACATTTAGGGGATTTGAATGCACACATTCATTAAGTTTTATTATACATAATTCTTTAATGTAGTTTATAATCCACCTATGTAAATATAACCATAAGAATACACCCCTCAATGCAGGTACACACCATTAGTCACATTAGCGATTATAGATATCACTATTCTCTAAGGATCTTTTCATAAGGTTTTCAACTGTTTAAATATCAAAAAACTTAATGATGTTTTATAATCTAGCACTCATGCTTAGTTAATTTTTAGGCTTCTACATAAGTCTTTATATCCTTAAGTCAATAGTTCACTGATATGAGCCCACATATACTATAACTTTTCAGCTTATTATTATTTGTGAATTCGGCTAATATTTGGGTTCACTTAGAGTAATTCGAACCATTACACTTTTAATCTTGTATAATCCACCCAATCATTACTAATTTGTTATATATATATATATATATATATATATATATATATATATATATATATATATATATATATATATATATATTCAATTTCTTATAGTAACTATTTAAATATGACTAATGACACCATTTATAAAGGTTGGGAGTTATAGGGTGATGCCTATGCACAAACTCTACATAAATATTAATAGTCGTCTAGTATATACACAGTCATTATGTTAAATATATATACAATCATCTATATATATACATATAAATTCAGTGATTTGTTTAACGATAAAGGTTGAAGGTTAAATGAACAATGACTTGTTTGAACATTATAATGTAATTAAATCAACTCCATTTAGAATACAAGTTACGTATTAAAACTCAACAATCCAAATTTGACATACACACATCACATATATCAACACAATTTTCATGTTGGAGGGCTATATATTATACAATGATCCATAATGCTATATAGGCCATGAATTAAGTATCTATAAAATGATTTCAAATAAGCATGTAGTTGTTTATGAAAGACTATAGTGATTCACTAATACACTCAATTAATTAGTAATTTAATCAATCAATTGACTAAATAGGTATAACTAAATATATATTCAATCAGTCAATGATTTATTAATTGCAACGATTAAATTAAATAAGACACGGGCTAGAAATTAATTATATGATGATGCCAGACTATAAAATATAGCATTATAATTTATTGGATATTGGTTGAGTGTGGTGATACATGGCTATGCTTAACTTATTATCAAATTTATTTACTAAGTGAACCACAAGATCTAGAATTTATAATCCTTATTATTCCTAACTCATATTCAGTGACTTCCGTTTAAGCATAAACAAACTAAGAATAATATAAGGCAATTCCTACATGGTATTTTTGCTAACAATATACAACAACTTTAATAACATAAACATGTTGTAAGCACAGTTAAAAGAGAATAAATTACATCAATTACCCAGATGACGATTCCCACACAAAACAATGATGCCATCAGTAAGATGTGTATATACATAACAAAGATATATACATAGTCAACCCACTAAATATAGATATTCATATTAAAATCTAGTGATTCAAACTGGTACTAATGCCATTGGCTCAAACAATGAACTCATAATGTTTTCACATAGACTTTCAAGCATAAACAACCCATTTTGTATTTATATAGCTTGTAAATAAGTAAATAATGATGCAATAAGCAGGTAGTAGTATAAGGGAAATATTTTAGTGATTCATAATTAGACAGTCAAAATTGAATACATATATTCATAAACTACCACAACTTGATCTTTATTGTGATGCCCTTGGTTTTTTTTGCTAATATTATATAATAATAAAGCTTCAATGATGCCACACAATATATAGTTGTTTTAGGAATATCAGAATGACGCCTTAGAGTATAGAGTGACTCAAACTACATATAGGGATGCTAACTACGTTTTATAAACACTAAGGATTAAAATATTTTAATGAATTTTTAATGCTGCATGGATTTCTTATGTGAAATGCCAAATTTAGTATGTCGAATGGATTCTTGTTAAATAGGTAGTCTCTATGCTTCACAAAAATCTATAATAGATTTATTATTCTTAATTAAATATGAATCCCAAATCTTTAAAAATATATAGACAATTCAATGCAAAATTTTTATGATCATATACTAAATTAAAACATTGCCTATCTAGAAAATAAAACTTCCTTTGATTTGTGTGTCTTTGTAGATTCACCTCTTTCCAAACACCTACTTCCTTTCTTATGTACTATACCTTTTCCTTGTTTGACTCTTTAATTGTCTCTTAGACAATACTTGTGATGATCATTTTCCTCTTTATTAATTTTCCTTTTATGAAAATAGTTGTAGCCCTTTTTGCTTTAATTATTTTTCTTTAATTTCTTTACTTTTTTTTTTTTTTTGCATGTATATATATATATATATATATATATATGTATGTATATGTATATATATATATGTATATATGTATATATATATATGTATATATATATATATATGTATATATATATATATATATATATATATATATATATATATATATATATATATATATATATATATATATATATATATATTTATTTATTTATTTATTTATTTATTTCTCTAGTTTTTTCTTATTTTTAGTCTTTACATTTATTTTTATTTTTTAATTATTTTTTCTCTATTTTTTTGTTTTTTCAAAGGTAATTTTTTATTTTTATTTTTATTCATTTTAACACTAAATGTCAAAAATTCATAATTTTATTAAATTAATTAACATCCAAAAATGTTATAGAAATTTATATGACAATTTTATAGATTACTAATAATCTGTATTTTAAATCTAATTTTGTCAATAATATTTTCACTGTCTTAAATAATAAAATGTACCAATTTATTAAGCTATTAAACTATATTGGTAAATCATAGAAATTGACTTTTCAAAGCAAGTAAAAATAAACACATAATGTGCAAACCATTTTTATGCATTCTAACATGTGCTAGCTAATGTGGTATGTGAAAGGTTCTCACCAGTTCTCTTTTATCCTCTGACATCTCTATTTACATCACCCTCTCTGATGATGCTCTCCCTCTTGTATGCTTTGAGGGATGAGTTCTCCTATGTCAACCTCACAACACATAGGTAATTAGATCACATTAACACGGTAAACATATGGCATAAAATATAACTGAAATAACACATCAATAAATTTTTAATATAAACATATACACTATAACTAACTCTCAAAAAAATAAATATATACCATCATGTATCTAAACAATATCCTATTATCCCATAATAGCATATATCTTACAGCTTAGTCAAAAATATAACCAATATCAAATGTGTTAACTATAAATATCTTTAAATAATCAAATAGTTTTTTAATGAGGAGTCAGGATGTGACATCCTTCCCCTAAGGCTAGTCATCATCTTGAATGACTTTTATTCAAACATATGTTCTAAAATTAAAATATTATTCAATAGAAAATAATATACTATAACAGTATTTAATCAAGTAAATAAATATGGAATTTTCTTAAAGAACTCATCATAGTCCTCCCAAGTTACACTATCCTCAGAGTATTGGTCCCACTGGACCTTGCATTGTGATGTTTGTCTATTATGCAAATAAATTTTGCATGTGTCAATTACCCTGATTGGTTCTACTGTGACCACCTCAAGATCTAGAACTTGTAAAGCATTCCAATCTAACACATGCGTAAGACCCCTCCTAAGCCACTACTGAATCATCCGACATAAGGACCCCTCCTAGTCTATTGTACCAATAATTCTGAGCACTCTCAAACAATGATTTCCTAAATTGATCATAAAATTAGAGAGAACTCAATCACCTGATCCTTGAATGTAGTCTTGATAGAATCTATAGTTGCTATGCACTTTCTGTAGTTGAGGGCATCAACTACTCTATACTCTTTTACTTTGATAAAAATGATTTCAAAATCATAATCAGATAAGAACTCAAGCTAGCATCTCTAACGAGAATTTCAATTAGGTTAGTTAAAAATGTAATTGAGTCCTAAGTTATCTATCTTGAGTTCAAAAGGTTTTTATAACAAATAATGTTGCCACACTTGCAAATCATGAATAATTGCTCCAAGTTCAAAATCATGAGGGGAATAGTTCACCTCATATTTCTTTATCTTTCATGACTCATAAGCCACTACTGCATCATCCAACATAAGGACCCCTCCTAGTCTATTCCCTGATGCATTTGTGATCACTAAAAAATAACCATTGGGGTCTGGAACTCTCAAAATTGGTGCAGATGTAAGCCTTCTTTTCAACTCCTAGAAAGATACTTCACACTTTTCTAACCAAAAAAATCTATGGTTCTTTTGTTTCAAGGAAGTAATTGAATTAGCTATCTTGGAAAAGTTTGAAATGAACTTCCTATAGTAGCCTACTAGCCTCATGAAGCTTCTTACTTCATGCACATTATTTGGTGATGGCCATTCCATAATGGCTCTAATCTTTCCTTAATATAATGAGATATCATTTGCAGATTTAATATGTGCCAATTATTAGAATCTTTCTTGAAAAAAATGCACACTTAGATAACTTGCCAAACACTTTATTCTTCAGCAACCATTGCATAACCAATTCTAGGTGTTGAAGGTGCTCCTCTTTATTTTTTGAGTAGAAAAGAATGTCATCCACATAAAATAGAACAAATTGATCAAGTTAATCTCTGAATACATTATTTTTGAGATTCATGAATGCTATCAAGTATTAGTCAGTCCAAATGGTAACATTGTAAAATCATAGTGCTTGTACCATGTTTTGAAGGCCTTCTTTTGAATATCCTCATCCTGAATCCTCAAATAATGGTATCTCACTCAAAGATCAATCTTATAAAATACTATTTCTCCTCATATTTGATCAAAAATATCATCTATATGAGGTAGTGGATACCTATTTTTCATAGTTGCCTTGTTCAACATTTTGTAATCAATGTAAAGTTGAAGGGTACCATCCTTCTTCTTAACAAAGATGACTGATACACCCCATGGTAACACACTTGGCCTGATCAACCCCTTAGCCAATAATTATTGAAGTTGAGCCTTCAGTTCAACCAACTCAGTTGTTGTCATCTTGTATGGTGCCTTAGACTATGGTTCTAAACTAGGTATGATGTCGATAAAAAAATTGAACTCACATCTAGGAGGCAAACTGAGCGATTTTTCTAGAAACACATCATGAAAATATCCAAGAAATGGGAAATATTTGAGAGATGGTTCCTTAGGTTACTCAATTTCATTTATCTTGATGATAAATGCTTGGCACCCTTTTTCTTGAGCCCTCTTAAGCTACATTTCAAAAATATACCTAAGCGTCAACTCTCTCTTCTCACCTTTAATTTTCACCTGGTTTTTGAAATCATCAAGACACTTAACCTTCTTATAGTAATAGTCAAACTTGGATTTATGTTTTACAAACTATTTGACTCATAAAATCGCATCACATGATCTTAGAGGTGCTATATACAAATCTACAACTATTTTGAATTCAAGCAACCTAATCTATACTTCAACTAAACACTTGTTAACCATGACTTTTGCATCATTCCCATACTAAAATAAAGAGTTTTCTACATTGTTGGATATATTATGAATAAATTCAAGATAGAAGTCAGGGATGTAAATAAGAGTGGAAGTAAAGTGGTCATTGACTTGATCACATATGCCACATAAAAGATACAACTCACCAATGCAATTCAATATACTCTCCACACACTCTTATCTAGTTATAAAATCTTACTGACATGCACAAAGACATTATTCATAACACCTATTATTAACCTCACCAAAAAAATAGAGACTATCAAGGACGTGCACAAGCATTGCAGAGCCAAAAATTTGTTACTTCAAAATTTGCAAACAAGTCCGTTTGACTTGTAGATCATAAGAGTGTTTTTAGTTTTCTTGCTTTTAATATATTTTATTTTTTGGCTTGTCCTAGATTTAAGATTGGACTAAGATGCAGTTTTATTCTTACATGCAAACTATTACTTTTTGGATCAGTCGATTCTCAACATCTTTTATGTTTTTTAATATCTATTAACTACGATGGGTGTTATAAAAATATTAGGAGGGAGTCCACGTACAATTAAAGGTAGCATTATAATGCATTTCAAGAAAACCCAATGTCTATACCCTCGACATTCTCATGGGCATCCATCATGCGATTTATGTGGTTCGCCAATAGGACACCATCCCGTCTCCGACGTTGCCACACTCAACTTCACAACAATATTTAAATGTTTTTAAATATATCTTTATTATTCAAATGTTTTTAAATATATATTTATTATTTTAAAAAAATTATATTATTTTTATATCTTTAAAAAAAATATTCACATTATTATAATTTGATTAATATTTTTAATATAAATATAAGAACATATATATATAATTTTGCTTTCCTTACCTAATACAATATTTAATTTTATCTTTACTTTTCAAGTTTTATTTTTAAAACTAAAATACATTTACTTTAAAGTATATTTTTATTTTAACAAGAAAAAGATAGATTAAACATGTAAAGTTGGATTGAAGGATATATCATTTGTAATCAACACAAAATTTCTATCCTAAGCAATATAAATTAATAAATTTGAAAAATGTTTAGATATGTTAATCTTTAAAAAAACTATCGATTCATCACATATTAAATTAATTAATGATTATATTATTTTTTAATTAATTTATGATAGATAGTCTCAATTTAATTGGAATTAAAAAAGGGCTTTAAATTTGACTGTATGTCCATAATATTATAATATTTTGGGTCAAATTTGACATATGATTATTGGAGACTCAATAATCATGATTCATGCCCTATCTGCACACTCAGAAAAAGACGGTTTAAACATGAAAATAACTTGCTTGTGCTATGCTATCATTGATATTTATAAATGGAAAATTAAAAATTAAAAATAATAATATTTATCTATGGGTCTTATAGCTGAGTACCCATCTACATAACTTTCTTGACCCCTATTTTATCTCTAAACTTTACAAATTTTATTTCACTCAATGCTTTGGTAAAAATATCCGCAACTTGATCTTCAATGTTGCAGTATATAAGATGAATGACATCATTTTGAATCAATTCTTTAATATAGTTATGGTGAATCTCCACATGTTTTATTCATGCATGATAGATAGCGTTCATCACCAATTGGATTGTACTTTTATTATCACAATATAATTTTGAAGGTTGATTTTATGAAAAATATAAATCACCAAGTATTCTTCTCAACTAAACTGCTTCATGAGTAGCTACACAAGCTAATATATACTCTGCCTCTGTTAATGACAATGTAATCATTGGTTTCTTTTTTCTACACCATGAAATAGCACCTGATCCATTGTTAAATACAAAACTAGTAGTAGACTTGTAATCATCTATATATTCATCCCAATCTATATCTATAAAACCTGTCAAAGACATAAAACCACATACCACATATTCTTATCCAAAATTTATAGTGCCTTTTACATATTTTAATATTCTTTTAGTAGCTTTCCAATGAGGTATTTTTGGAGTTGACATAAACCTTGAAACTAGACTAACTGCATAAGCAATGTTAGGACTAGTTATAGTCAAATAGATAAGACTCTATAAAGGAGTATTACATTAATGAATCCATTATCTTATAAAGATCGTCCATGTATATTGTGAACAAGAAAGTGTAATAATTGAGTTCTTAATTTAGAAATATAATTGACCAGTGATATAGTATTTATATATCATCTATATGATATGAAAAATTTATACGTGGACTTAATCAACCATATGAAATATTGCATATATAAGTGTATTGGGTCTTATGCCTAAACTTACAATTAAATAGATGGTTGAAATGAGCCATAAGGTGTCAAAGGGACTAAAAGTATAACCATATGAATATAGTCTCTTAGAAGAGTAATAAATTGTTGAATTATGTTCATACGAGGTATAACTTGGTTGTATGTTATTTGACTCTCTATAAAGGTAATGACTGACTATTAGTTTATATATATTTAGCGTTTAATACTTTTGTGTAGTAAAAAATATGAGAGTGTTAATATGCATAAGAGTTTTGACATATATAAAATATAATAGTGCATCATGATATGTGTCTATAAGTTATAGCAGTATGTAGTTTAAACATAAGGTATACTTGGGTGGTACGAACCCGTACTTGCTAGATTATTATCTATGAGTATGGGCCATTTGTTTCTTGGAATTATAAGACTAGTTATTCAAAATTATGTAGTTGTGTTCACAAACAATGAACTATGATATTATGGGATGTCATAGAGTGTATTATGCTTGAAAACTACAGTCAAAAAGTATGTTATAGATGGGTGGTACAACTGTGATTGCTGTGTCTAGATACACTCATACATTTGACAAACTAAGTGTAAATGTGTTGGTTATTTCTATGAATGATATGTTTTATGATAGCTACTACAGATTTATGTATGCGTACATACAACCCATGAGAGTATAATAAATACTAGAACAGAATAATGTGTCAATAGGAATTGAGACTTTATTTGCTATGTCTAGTTGCTTGAATAGAAACTTATGTCTCCATGTATGTATGACTACTTTATTATGACTAATTATGGTAATTAGTAGTTATGTTTAGAACACTAGTCTATAATGATATGAGTTATCATAGGGTGTAGTATGTTTGAAAAATAATTATGGTAATCAAAATCTGCAATTAAATGTGTATTTTACCTAGGTGGTATAAACTATAGTCGTTATTTTTACTATGGGATAAATAATAAAGTGAGATTCATTGATACACTTGATGAAATAAATGTATGATTTTTTATTACTCCTATGTTTAGCATGATATGTGATATGATTTCTAGTAAGATGTAAATTCTATGATATTTTGGTTATATTATGTTAACTAATCTCACATTACTGATACTGAATAAGGAGTGAGATGGGCTTCACTGGCTTACTAACATCACAATCCTAGATGAAGGCAATCTGATCAAGTGGTGTGTATGAATTTTAATTGATCTATAGATTACTATTATTTATTATTCTTGAAAACTTTGGCCAAAGTATGTTTAGTGAGAAATTGTCATTCCATGAGTATGATTTACATGTGTGTGCAATATCTTGCAATAAAATGAGTTTTTTAATGATACAATGCATGTTTAGTTTTAAAAATCATACAACAAACATGTACTAGCTTGTCTCTCTAGATTTCTTTGCCATCACTTTCTACTCATCCATGAAGGAAAGACCATTCCCTGATAGAATTAGTGTGGGAGATATTTGGTTTATGTTTGGTGTAGAAAAGTGCTTGGATGATGCTCTCCTTCCCTACAACAGTATTTACTTGGACATGATACTTGAGATTACCACAGATACTGGAGAGTTCAAGGAACTGATGCTCTAGAGAGCCATGTATCTTATATATATACATTTTAATATGTTATATTTATTATTATAAATATTATCATGATGAGATGTGATTACTTATTTATAATACAATGATATCAGTGACTATGGGTATATATCAATTGTGGTTGATTAATTGTAATTACTTTCTATATTAGTATTATGATGTATTTCTATTGATGATAGTGATTAATGATGTATGATGTGTTGGGGGTTTTCCAATGATGTCTCCAAGGTGAGAAATGATGTTGATGAGGTGTCACATGTACTAAAATGACAATGATAAAGTGTGCTTCAATGATCTTCAATGTTCTTGCATAATTTTTTAGTGTTTGACTTAGTGAGGCATCATATGGACACATTTCAAAGACCCTATGGAGTGTTATGAGTGCCTATAGTACCTGTGGAAGTGAATGGAATTCATCAGAGTAGTCATATGAAGGTCTAGGTTCAAGCAATCATCTTGGCAAATAAGGTTAAGTAAGATATTTGATGACATCATATTTCACACATGTGAAGGTTTTAGGAGAAATTTGGTATATGGATGGATTTCCCTATGAGAGATGATCATATGGTCCAAGTTTCAGGTCATGAGGTTGATTATAGCAAAATTTATTAAGGTGTAAAGTTGGCTTCTCAAGAAGAGTTCACTAAGTTCTCATACTTAGCCAAATTTACATTATCAAAGATCTACAATGAGCATTTAATTGGATCAAAAAACTAATGATGAGTAATTAACATGACCAGATAAGTATATAATGAAATGTGCGATCTTGTTAGATAGTGATCAATGGTACGTATTAAGTCAATAAGTCAATAAAATACTCAGAAGGCATCTGGGGCTGCCAAGAGGTAAAAGATCATTTGGAGACTGATTGTAGGGTGTGTAAAAGGCATGTGGGGCTGCCAAGTAGCATGGTCTTGGAAGTAAGTATCAAAAATCAATAGCAAACGATGAGAGTTAAAGCTAGGAATCTCATGAGGAGATTGATAAAGTGCATTTATTCAAGTTATGTGAGGACATGAGATGAAGACACATGTCTACAATATTTATATTACATAGTGACCATTGGCATTTTAATTAGCAAAGAAAAACACCAATCTATAATATTTTGATAATATCTTTTGATCTAGGATGAATTTGAAGGTGATGTAAAATCAAAGTTGAATAGGGATCTAAGGTGCATCTAGAGAAGTGAGTTAAAATATTTGAATATTAGTACTTTACATATATTTAGCTCTAAAATTACTATGTGTTTGGCCATGCTTTGTAAGTTATCTGAGAAGGATAATTGAGTTGTTATTGATAGTGTCTTAATGTTTCAAGATGAACTAACTATTAGAGAGTGTTCTAGACTCCATGAGGACCATCTATGTGTATTTTTTAGGTTTGACCAATCCATATTTAGTGTGAATAATGTTTTAAAATTTGATTGTGTTTGTTGGAGGCTATAGACAGTTTGAGTGACCACTTTGCAAAAGTGAGTTGAAAGAGTTCTGAGTAGAATTGAAGAATAAAATGAGTATGGATATGTTGTATAAGTCTTGAAGGCTTATAATAAGGCATTATATATCATGATATGCCCTTGATCAAATATGGAGAGTAAAAATGGTTTGATTGTATTTTGATTGTATATAACCAATCTAAGTGGTCATTCTTAGACAATTATTTTGAGTGCTTAGAGCCTATGTTGAAGTATCTAAAGAACATGAAGGTGTTTCAAAGGTCTTAAAGGTTCACCCATGTAATATAATCATATAGATATGTGATATATTTGAGTAGTTACTTCATAAGTTGAAGACTATGTTTTATGTATATGAAGGCCTAATGAGCAAGGAGACCTAATTGATATGTTCAAGTGTTGAGTTGGTGTTAAAGGTGGAATTTAACCATGAGAGAGTGAGAAAGGTTATATTTGATATAGGTTTGATATGTTATAATCATTGATGGAAGATGAAGGTGCTCTAATAGGTTGTAAAAGTAACATATGGATGTGAAGGCTTAATTATTTTAGGTCTCATTAAGGCCTAATGGAGGATTTGAGTCTTAAGGACTATGGCCGACCTATGGAGTGGATTGTTTCTTATATGTATCATGTATGAAGACATATTTTAAAGTTAAAAAAAGTATGGTCAGTATTTTGAGCTGACCAAGATGGGTTAGATGAGTGTATGGTATAAATACTAGGCATAATTGGCCTATTTTGAGGAGTGATGAGAGAGTGTGATGTTAAGAAAAAGAGATAACATTTGAGAGATAAGGCACATGTAATTTAGTACCATCAAAGAGGATTATTCATTTTTATCTAATCAAATTAATACAAGAGGACACATAGGTCATTGGACCTAATAAACCTAGAAGAGGTAGATTGAGCAAGTAAGCCCTAGAGGCTGTTTGAGAAAGATAAAAGGATGAAGAAGAGTGCAAGAAAGAGAATTACATCATCAAGTTTAAAAGAAATTAGATCAAAGTTGGTTATCATATCAAGGTAGTTGAGTGGGTGCTTGGTTTCCTAAGGGGTTGGTTCCTCCTTTTGGGATGGGTGTTCCTTGATAAGTTGGTGATAGTTTAAATGTTAGATCTTGTTATTTTAGGATTGGATTCCATCTTGTAGGGTTTAGTGGGTTTTATCCCCCAAGATATTTTCCTATGTGTATCATGTGTTATATGTTGATCTTTTTGTATTCATTATAATGTTTAATTTGTATGCATCATGATTATATGTGGTGAATGTTTAAGAATTGAGAATTGAATTGGACTATATTGCATCACTAATTCACCCCCTCCCTCAATGATTATACCTTTAACAATTGGTATCAGAGTAGGACCTTATGTGCAAGTTTAACCACTTGAAGGTGATCCAAGATATAATATGGGAAGTCATCAAATGCAAGGAGGCTTTTCAACTAAGCATAAAGCAATGTTCAATGGGCCCAATTATTATTTTTGGAGTGTGAGGATGAATACCTACATCATATCAATAAGGTTTGACATTTGATAATCTGTTGTGGATAGATATTCAATCCCATCAACCCCTCCAGCTAGTTCATCTAATAAGAAGTTGTGTGAGAGAAATTCTAAGGCAATGAATGCCATCACTTGTGGTCTATTAGAGACTGAGTACAAAAAGGTAATCCATAGTAAATTTTCCAAAGAGATATGGGATAAATTACAAATCATATTTGTTCAAACTTCAAGTTGGCCAAGTTGTAAACTCACCGAAGATATTTTGATAGTCTCAAGATGAATGAAGATGATTCAATGACATCATTTCTATAGAGAGTTGATGAGATTGTGAACATCATCAAAGGTCTAGGAGAGGATATTGAAGAAGTTATTTTTGTGAAAAGGTATTAAGTTCTCTTATCCTCAAATTTGATTCAAAGGTTTCTACCATAGAAGAGAGTAATGATCTCACAAAAATGAAAATGGATGAACTACATGGTAATCTCATAGCCTATGAGATGAGATTTAATGATGACAAACCACCAAAGAAGGAAGAAACATTCAAGATATAAATGAATCTAAAGAAGAAGAGAACTCAAGGTAAGGAAGTTAAGTATGATGATATTTATGAAGATAAACTAATTACTTTATTTATAAGGAAATTGAAAATAGGTTCAAGCAAGTATAAGGGAAAACTACCCTTCAAATGCTTCAATTGTGGATATGTAGGACACTTTGATAATAAGTGACCTCATAAGCATAAGAAGTATGATGATGAAGAGCATGATGAAGACTAAGATGAAGGAAAGAAAACATTGAGGTCTGATAAGAGGAAGAAAATATTCAAGAAGTATAATGACAAGAAGATTCTCTACACCAATGAAGATTTCAGCTCATCAGATGAGAGTGAAGATAGTGTTTCTAAGTTTGATAATGAACATGATAGTATTGTTAAAGATGAAGTCCTCTACATAGATGAGGAATAAAGAGGATAATAAAATAATTTGCTCATATCAAAAGGAGTCTACTTGGAGTGATATAGATAATGAAGAAGACAAGGAGGACTATGAGACAAAATTGATGAAAGCCCTTGAAGATTTGAAGATTGAAAAGAAGAAGACCAAGAAGTTGTAGTTACATATGAAGCACTATGTGTATCAATTTAGTATGTATGAGATTAGAATAGATGGAGACTCCAAGGAGAATAAAGGTATAGTCAAGCATTTAAATATTCAATTAGAAATCCTATCTATAAGCCTAAAAGCTAAAGAAGATGAGTGTTCAAGGTATGTGATTGAAAATGAGTCATTGAAATTTGAGTTAAAAAATACATTAAATAAGATGAAGGCATGTGTGATGTTTGAAAAGAGCTCAAGTGATCTAGATAATAATTTAAATAGTCAAAAGCACATTAATGATAGAAATAGATTTGATTACAAAGAAGAATAAAAGATTACAACTCAAGACAAGGTAAAGACTAATGCAAACAAAAATAATCAGACCTTGAGGGTTAACAATCAGTCTTGGAATGAATATATTAGCACAATGAGGACAAATCAGATTAGATAACCAAATGCCATGAGGTATGCAAATTTCAATGGTTACTACTATACTTGCAATCAATTTAGTCATATGGCTAGAGAGTGTAGAAGACTTGGTAAGAATGAGTGGAATCATCAGTTAAATAACATGAACAAAGTTGAGTGATTTAATTATTATGATATAAGACACATTGTAAGATTTTTGTCTAATTCAAGTAAGGCAAGTTGAGTTCACTTCAAGAAGAATGGTTTGCTACAACTATAATTAGAAAGGTCATATTGACAAGAATTACAAAAGAGCCTTTTGGAAAAAGGAAATAAAATTCATTGACACCATCAAATGGTTCAAGGAAACTAAGCCTAATAAATAAGAAGAAAAGAAACAAAACTCTTACAATGTACCAAAGAAAGAATCCATGTTTGTTCAAAAAAAATTTCACACTCAAGAAGATGAGAACAAGAAGTGGTACATATATAGTGGGTGCTCATGTCATAAGATAGGAGACAAGATCAAGTTATCTCTCTCAAGAAGACCAATCCATGTTCAATTAGTTTTGGTGATAACAAATCTGCTAATATTGTTGGAAAAGCTATTGTGAGTCTTGACAATGGTCATACTAGAATCAAGAATGCCTTATTTGTAGAAGGTATGAAACATAATATTTTAAGTGTGAGTCAAATGTGTGAGAAAGTAAATATTATAACATTTCATGATAAATAATGTTAATTTAAAAGGGTGAAGTCTTGAAAAATAACTGCAAACATTCATAAAGCAAAAAATAACACTTATATCTTCCATGAACCCAAGAAGGAGGAATGTTTCATAAGTCAATTGGATGAAAGCTGAATTTGGCATTGAAGACTTGGACATATAAATTTTGAAAATATGGTAAGGATTAGTTCAAAGGGGTTAGTAAGACATATGCCAAAAATTACCAAAATTCCTCATTCTCTCTGTAAAGCATGTCTTCATGAGAAGCAAATTAAGAAGAGATATAAATCCAAGAATATTACACCATGGGGCCATTAATATTGATCTGTGTGGACCTATGAAAACTCAAAGTATTAAAGGTAAAAACTATTTCATGATTCTCATTGATGATTTCACTAGGATTACTTGGATATGCTTTCTTAAAGAGAAATATAAAGCTTTTGCAAGATTTATAGCATTCAAAGAACTCGTGGAAAATGAAAAAGAATTTAAAATTAAGTGTGTAATATTAGATAAAGGAGGTGAGTTTTGGTCTCATTAATTTGATGACTTCTATTAATAACAAGGAATAAGAAGACAATATTCTACTTCTAGAACACAATAGAATGGTGTTGTTGAAAGGAAAAATAGAACTGTTTAAGAAATGAGTAGAACTACACTTTAAGATGCTAAACTATCAAATGGTTATTGGGAAGAGGTAGAAAACACTTCAGTTTACATTCTTAATAGGTTCCAAATTAGTGTAAATGGTGATAAGACTCCATATGAGCTATGGAAGAATAATGATGCTAATGTCAAACATTTTAGAGTATTTGAGAGCAAGTGTTATATCAAAAGGAATGAAGAAAACGTTGGAAATTTTTATTCAAGATCTTATGAGGGCATCTTCTTAGGCTACTTTTATATCACCTCTTCCTATATATGCTTATACAAGATACTTCACAATACTATTGAAATCTCAAATGTGAGTGTAGATGATATACATAGAGTCAAGAAGTCAAACTTGCAAGTAAGTGATAATATTCATAATTTTATTTCAAATAATGTTGGGTTATCTATTCAAACAGATGATGAAGAATAATATGAGAAATCAAGACTTGACACTAAAGCTCTATCTAAGATAATACAAAAGGATCATCCTACCTCCCAAGTAATTGGTAATGTGAATGCAATGTTTCAAACTAGAAGAAAAATGTTGATCAATCAGAATCAATAAGACACTGTCTTGTTGTCATCGGTTGAACCCAAAACTTTCCTAAAAGCTAGAAAAGATGAATGTTTGACGTGTTTTATGGATGAATAACTTGATCAAATATTAAATAATGAAACATGGGATATGGTTCCTAAACCAAAAACTAAGAATGTGACAGGCATTAAATGGATCTTTAAAAATAAGATGAATGAGAAAGGAGAGGTCACAAGAAATAAAGCTGGACTGGTGTGTAAAGTATATGCTCAAGTTGAAGGAATATATTTTGATGAAAAAAAAATTCTTCTGGTAAGAATGGAAGCAATTAGACTCTTCTTGGCATATTCTAGTTTCAAAGATTTTAAGGTATACCAAATAGATGTGAGATCTTCCTTTTTGAATGGTAAATTAGAAGAAGAAGTGTACATTGAGTTACCTGAAGGTTTATTCTTGTCAAGAGATCAAGACTATGTGTGAAAATTTAAGAAGGATTTATATGGTCTTAAATAAGATCCGAGAGGTTGGTATGATAGACTAGACAAGTATCTTCTGAGTCAAGGTTTCAAAAGAGGGGTAGTTGATAGCAATTTATACATTAAGATTGAAGGTAGTCATCAATTACTTTTAGTTGTCTATGCTGATAACATAATATTTGGTTCTAAAAATGAAAATGAGTAAAGAATTTTCAGATGTCATGAACATTGAATTTGAGATGCCTATGTTGGGGGAGCTTTCATTCTTTTTAGGATTACAAATTAACCAACTAGATGTAGGGATATTCATTTCATAATATAAATACATCAATGATATACTAAGGGAATTTGATATGATGGAGTGTAAAACAATGAGTACACCAATGATTATAGGTTGCAATTTGAGTAAGAAAGATGACTCACCAAAGGTTGATCAAACCTTGTATAGAACCATGATTGGAAGTCTTTTGTACTCCACTGCCTCTATACCTGACATCCTACAAGTAGTAGGATTTGTTGGTAGGTCTCAAGATGATCTTAGAGAATCACAATTAAAAGAAATCAAAATAATCTTAAGGTATCTTAAGGGCACAATATAATATGGTTTATGGTATCCTAGGAGCAAATAATTCACTCTAAAGACATACACTGATGTAGATTGGGTTGGTTGTATGGATGCTAGGAAGAGTACCAGTGGTGGTGTTTTATTTTTAGGTGAATGTTTGGTATCTTGGCTAAGAAAGCTTTAGTATCCCTATCCACTGTAGAAGCTGAATATATAGTTGTTTCCTCATGTTTCACTCAAGCTATATAGATGTAGCAAACCTTGGAAGAGTATAAGGTAAGGAAAAAAGAAGCTTGTCCCATCTACTATGACAATAATAGTGCAATTAATATCTCAAAAAATATTGTAATGCACTCAAAAACTAAGCACATTCCTATTAGATATAATTTTTTGAGCAAACAAGTGAGGAATTAATGTGTTAAGTTGGAATATGTACCTATAAAAGAACAACTTGCAAACATTATGACCAAACCATTAACAAAGCAACATTTGAGTATCTAAGAAAAAGATTGGGAGTCATCATTTTATCTACAAATTAATAGAAGGTTCTTGGTTGAGGAGGAGCATCTAGTTCATAAGATTTCTCCAGTAGTCTATAGTAAAATGCTTCAAGTAACTTGTTCAGGGTTTTTGGTCCTAAAGGGTCAAATTGGTTGGTTCCAAGTGTTTTAAGAATTGATAACAAATCTAGTTCATTGAGAAGTATTTTTGAAGATATCTTGATCTAGGTGGGGTATAGAGTTAGGGGGAGCTAACTCAGATAGTTTGAAAATATTCAAGAGATGTGCATGATGTTAGGGGGATATTTTTAAGCTATGTGAGTAGTTTGTCAAGGTCCTTAAGATCAGAAGATGAGCCCACTTTGTCATTATGTTAAAGGGGGATAAAGTAATTGAAGAGATTGATAGAGTCTGAACATAAGTTGTGTATTAGTGTTTGACATCAATAACAAAGGGGAATATTTTTTTGGGTTTATTAATTATGTTTCCAAGGTGACCAAGGATGTTAATGAGGTGTCATGTGTGCTAAAATGATAATGACAATGTGTGCTTTAATGAGATTCAATGTTCTTACATAGTTATTTAGTGTTTGACTTAGTGAGGTAATTGATGGATGATAGTGAAGGTATGTACATGTTACATAGACCCTATGGGGTGTTATGAGTGCTTGTAGTGCTTATGGAAGTGAACATAATTTATCAAAGAAGTCATATGAAGGTCTAGGTTTAAGTAGTCATCTTGGCAGATAAGGCTAAGCAAGAAATTTTATGACATCATATTTCACATGTGTGAAGGTTTCCAGAGAAGTTTGGTATATGGATGGATTCCATTATGAGAGGTCATCATGTGTTCCAAGTTTCAGGTCATGAGGTTAAGTGTATAAAATTTTATTAAGGTGAAAATTTGGCTTCTTAGGTGGAGTTCACTAAGTTCCCATACATGGCCAAATTTACATTATCAAAGATCTATAATAAGCATTTAATTAGATCAAAGATCTAATGATGAGTAATTAATATGATTAGATAAGGATCTATTACAGTGTGTGACCTTGTTAGATAGTGATCAATGGTGTGTATTAATTCAATAACTCAACAAAATAATTAGAAGGCACATGGGGCTACCAAGTGGTGAAAGATCATTTGAAGACTAATTGTAAGGTGAGTAGAAAGTATGTAGGGATGCCAAGTGGCATGATCTAAAAAGTAATGGTCAAATATCAAAAATGAGTGACGAGAGTTAAAGCTAGGAACATCACAATGAGATCAATGGAGTGTATTTTATCAAGTTGTGTAAGGACATGAGATGAAGACACATGTCTGTAATATTTGTATTACATAGTGACCAATGTTGAAATAGTAAAGAGAAAAACTAGTCTACAATATTTTGCCAATATATTTTGATATAATATAAATTTTAAGGTGATGTAAAAATAAAATTGAAAAGGAATTCAAGGTGCATCTACATAAGTGAGTTAAAATATTTAAATATTTGTATAATTTTAGATATTTAGCTCCAAAGTTGACTATGTGTTTGACCATGCTCTATAAGTGATCTGAGAAGGATAATTGAGTTGTTCTTGATAGTGTTTTGATGTTTAAAAAATTAAATAAATATTGGAGAGTGTTATAAAATACATGAGGACCATCTTTGTGGATTTTGGAGGTTTAACCAATCCATATTTAGTGTGACTAATTGCTTAGAAGTTGACTATGTTTGTTGGAGGCTGCAGACAATTTGAGTGACCACTTTGCAAAAGTGAGTTGGAAGAGTTATGAGCATAATTGAAAAATAAAATGAGTGTGGAGATGTTTTATAAGTCTTATAATAAGTCATTTAATTTAATAATATGCCCTTGATTAGATATGGAGAGTCAAAATGGTTTGACTATATTTTGATAGTATATGACAAGTCTGAGTGGTCATTCTGAGAGAGTTATTTTGAGTGCTTAGATCATGTGTTTAAGTAACTAAATCACATGAAATAATTATATAGTTACTTAAGGTTTCACCCATGTGATCTAATCATATGTCTATGTGAAATATTTGAGTAGTTGCTTCAGAAGTTTTAGACTATGTTTTCTGTATATCAAGGCCTAAAGAGAAAGGAGACCTAATTGATAGTTTCAAGTGTTTAGTTGGTGTTAAAAGTGGCATGAACCCATGATAGAGTGATAAAGTGTATATTGGAGATAGGTTTGATATGTTCTAAGCATTGATGGTGGTCCAAGAGGTTGCAAGAGTAATGTATGGATGTGAAGGCCTAATTATTTTGGGTCTCATTAAGGCCTAATGGAGGATTTGAGTCTTAATGACTATGGTAGACCTATGGAGTAGAGTTTATATTACATGTAACATGTATGAATACCTATTTCAAAGGTAAAATAAGTATACTAAGAATTTTTGGCTGACGAAGATGGGTTAGATGAGTGTATAGTATAAATACTAGGCATAATTGGCCTATTTTGAGGAGTGTTGAGAGAGTGTGGTGCTAAATAAAAGAGATAACCTTTGAAGGAGAAGGTACATGTCATTTAGGAGAATTAAAGATAAAATAGGATCAATCATGTTTATCTAATAAATTTGATGTAAGACAACACATAGGTCATTGTACGTAATGAATCTAGAAGAGGTAGATTGAGTGAGTAAGCCCATGAGGCTGTTTGAGAAAGATTGAAGGGTGAAGAAGAGTGAAAGCAAGATATTTCTATCATTAGGTGTATAAGACATCAGATCAAACATGGTGATCAGATTAAGATATCTAAGTGGGTGTTTAGTTTACTAGAGGGTTAGTTCCTCCTTGTGGAAGGGGTGTCTTCCTAAATTAAGGGATGGGTATTCCTTGATTAGTTGGTGATGGTCTAAATGTTGGATGTTATTATTTTAGAATTGTAGTCCATATTAAAAGGTTTAGTGGGTTTTATCACCATGAAGGTTTCCCATGCATATCATGTGTTATGTGTTTGATCTTGCTATGTTCATTACAATGATTAATTTGTATGCATAATGATTGTATGTGTTGAATGTTTAATAATTAGGAATTTAATTAGATTATCTTGCATCACTGATTCACCCCCAGTGATTGTACCTCTAACATGATGTATCATTCTTAATTTAAATTATCTTTCTTAGAGTATTTTGTATGATCATTGATTATATTCTCATGGTGTAATCTATTTATAGTATATGTGTTTAATATAAAAAATCTCATATTTCTAGGTAGATCATAGTGGGGATGTTACAATAAAGGTGAACTCGACATAATTTGAAGAGAGTAAGATCAAGCACATGAGTAGATTGAAATAATTTTTATGCACATAAATAAGTAATATCCTTTAGAAAACCATAGCTATAGGTCCTCATTTTTATTTGAATCAATTATGGATCGAGACATAGGTGTACAGGAAACATGCCACATGCTGCAAAAACTACATTTATTATTATATACTTGAACATTGGTTACCTTGTCCATTTATAGTCAAACATTCTTCATCTATGATATTCTATAGCAAATTTATGAATTCTAGCTGGTGTTTTATGCATCTTTGGTGACAAAAATTTGTTTTTAATGTCACAAATATATAAAATGTGTGCCATAACATATGACCAAAATAAGTACATGCATACATTAGAATGTCATTTATAGATGGAATTTATCCTAATTTCCCAACAAGTATCATTAAATAACCACTAAATTTATTGTTGTTATGATTTGGAAAGGCTTCATGCAACCAACTATTTATATTTCCAAGCATCTTTGGGCCTATGAGGCTCATTTCATCTATGAGCACAGGTTCAATGAATCTCATTTCCTTTTGAAAAATTGTTAATGCATTCACATCAAGGGGTTTAATTTTTTATATAGGAATGTAGAGGGATAAATATATCGATGACATATAGATGTTAAATGCTACAACACTAGTTGGAGCTAGTAGAAGTAGGGGAGATTTACCTATAGCTAAAAGTGAATCCAAGTAACATTTGATGTTTCTTATAAGGAAATAAATTCTTGTATCTATTTTTTCCTATACAATCATGTTAAAATCATCTAAAAAATACTTTTGAGTGCTAAGAGTGTTACTTGAGACCACCCATCCCTAACTTAGCCCTAGACTTATCTTAAGGCCTATTTAGAAACTTATTCAGCCTTCTTACAGGCCACGCATGTCCTTAAACATCCATAAAATAGTCATACATCCTCACTTTAGCATCCTAGCCTATAATGACTTAGGTTTCATCACCTGGACACTAGCACCATAATGTCCCAGTTTAGGAATTATTATCCTTTTCCCACCTTTGGCCACTAATAGATATATTTACAAAACAACAACCACCTAATATTTGCCTAGACCTCTTTTAGACTCCCACAATCACTAAAACAATATATATATATATATATATATATATATATATATATATATATATATATATATATATATATACACATACATGATTTTTATCCCTTTATTCATCTAATGGAAATTAGATTCAAATAACACAAACTAGCTCAGAACAAGTTGTCCACAATCAAGTTTATCAATCCCTATTATGCCCTACTTTTTCATATAGTCATCTACAACCATACAAATCTCATAATACATATATTTTTATTCTCTAACATCACACAAATAACTCAATCATGCATTCATACTATCTTCACTTGCTTTTTCATCATCATTTAGGTGGGGATAAATACATTAGGCTTGATCCCTCTTCAGAGTTTTGGTATATAAGCAACTCTCATCATAGTGGGGTGTTTAGGATGTTTATCTAACCCCACTAACATCACACTTTACTACTTGTGCCAACTATATGCCCTAACAATATGGAGGTTTTGGGTTTACATACAAAATTAGTCAAAATAGGTCATCGATATAGATATAAAACTCATGCATATAGGAACAAGTTTGGTAGATTCAAACACGTGCACCTAGAATCTCAAAAGAGTTCTATACTATGGAGACTAGTTCCAAAAGAACACTAGCACCATTGGCATTACTATCTAATTAGAGATATAATAAATAAAAAGGGTTTTAACACTTGGATCTTGCCTACAACACTCAGATTAGTTTATATCCCAATTTACAACATCCAAATCTCTTGTCTCAATTAATTTCTAGCTAAGTACTTATTTACATCATTTATTTCTATTTTTAGAAAGTTCAAACTAGGTTAATTATATTATAAACTAGTGGTTTTATTTATTGCATATTTATACCCTGATTTACTATCTTCAAAACATTTAACAACTTCGGGCTTAAACTCCATAACCCTAATAAGTTAAATCATTTGTTAAACCTAACTTATTATTAATACCATCAAAAATCTAGCCCTAGATGCTATTATGGTTTCTATCCTTTTGTTTCATATTTTTAGTGGTTGTGTTAGGGTTTTCATACCTTATATGGTCTACCTTAGCAACACTCTTCCAAGTTGCATTTCCAAATTTTATGAATAAATAAGATTATTTTAATCCTCCTCATCTCCAAGAGGGCGATAGCTACTTTCCCTCTAACTAGGTCCATGCTATCACTTTTCCAAAAGGTAAGTAAACCCATACTAATGCTTCAAATGTCTATACTCAATCTATCCATCCTTCAAACCCTTCCCTTCCCACTTTTCCCATAAAAGGTGTGTACCTACATGATCAATCGTAATCAACCAAGGTTAACAATTTTGAGACTTTAAGGGATCAAATTATTAGTATGAGAAATATAATATCATAATTATAGAATCAAAATCAATTATTAAGTGAAAAATGTTACTTTATTAGAAAATCAAATTACATGTATGAATTCTTCAAAATATGCTAGTGTTCATCACTTATTTTTATTTACACCTAGTAAAGTTGTGCATTGCACTCTTTCATATCCAAGTCATAAAATAAAACATAATGCATCTATTACAAGTGATTTAAAAAGATTACCAAGGGTCCAATAAGATTTCAAGTGAGGTACTAAGATAAATTATTAAGAATAAGCTGATCAAACTACCTCTTCTACATCCCATAAGGAGATATAGATACTATTGTGCATACCATAAAATTCATGGTCATTACACATATTCATTTTTGGCTTTAAAAAATTATATACAACATATCATTGATAATGAGGAACCTATATAAGATAAATTAGTTAAGTAATCCACAGTGATACATGAACACATTAAAAAAGTATCAAATTCAGAAATAAT